>JASDQU010680959.1:4109-47050 GCA_032191745.1 Picea mariana | reverse complement strand
AGTGATCATCAACAATATACAGTATATGAACAGTAAAAGTAAAGACCATCAATCACACATAAAGTACACACAGAGACAGATTTTCATGAGGAAACCCATAAAGGGAGAAAACCTCTTCTTCTTAGAAATGATAGGCAGTCTTTTTCAGTTCTGTACATCATTTACAATTGAGCACCAACTCAATGTGAGGCTGCTACCTTTGTTTTACAAGCTACAACTTGTTTGAGAGCACCAACTCTCTGGTTTCTCTAGCACCCACTAGAAAGAAGCACCAACTCCTTGAATATTCCAACACCAACTGGATGGAAGCACCAACTTCCTGAATGTTCCAGCACCAACTGGATGGAAGCACCAACTTCCAGTTACACGGGCTCCAACCTGCATAACAGAGAACACTAGTTCTCCCTTGCACCTCCNGATAAATCATGTCTTACTAATCTTTCTTTGTTCTGTAAATCTGGTCTTCTGCACACTGTTCTGCAGCTCTACTCTTCCTCTGTCTGTTCAGCAGGTATGCTCTAAATCAACTCATGCTCTCATTCTACTCTTCTTTAACTCTCTGCTATTATGCTCTGCATTTCATCTCACCCTTCACATATGCTCAATCTCCTCTTGCGCATCCTCTTCATCTCTATTCTTACAGTTTCATTCTTTTCCACTTACAGAACAACCAACCCGACACAATCTATTTCATCTTCTTTTATACACACGAACATGATGGTTCAACTTCCCAACTCATTAGGAAAA
Source organism: Picea mariana (assembly GCA_032191745.1). Taxonomy (NCBI): domain Eukaryota; kingdom Viridiplantae; phylum Streptophyta; class Pinopsida; order Pinales; family Pinaceae; genus Picea; species Picea mariana. Next base: position 46,303 of record JASDQU010680959.1, on the reverse strand, counting down.
ATGTCAACAACTGTCTAAGCAACTGAAACGATAACTGATTCACAATCAAGAATCCTTTTTATTTAGTAGAATCGTAACTGATGAGTTACCTGTGTGTGAAGAAACAGTAACCCTTAGATCTCATTCAAGTTTATCTGTGCCGTTGGATGAACTTTATTAATCTTGCCTTTAAATCGGGTTTCGGCATCTCAACATTCCTATGCCCAAGTATCTTGTCACTTCATGCCACGATCTCCGAAGCATCGATACAGAGCTTTTCTATACTAAATCCTTCCTCTATATTACCATGTCCATGACCAAGCACTTATGCTTAAAGTGCTTTTCACGAATTCGCGTTTCGTGAATCTAGAGATGAGGCATCTCGACTCTCCAAGTCTCGATCTCTGAAACCCAAAATGGAGCTTATCTGGACTGACTCCTTCCCTTCTCATGACCAAGGACTGTGACCACAACCTTATGCATAAGACACTTTCGCGATCTTGCATCTCATTGTTCCTTAGGTGGAGGTTCTCGTCACTCCAAGTTACGATAGGCGAAACTCCGAGATGGAGCTGGATCAGCGGTCCAGAATCTTGGTGTATTGATGGTCCAAATCTCTTTGTGAATTCACATCTCGCAGTTCCTGTGATGAAGGATCTCATCACTCCAAGTCATGATAGCCGAGACTTCGAGATGGAGTTACATCAATGGCCCAGATCCAAGCTTGATTTAACGGCTGTGGTTGAATCGCCATATCGCATATCGCGATTTCAGCATCCTTGTTGCACTTGTTTCTTTTCCTTTTGGAGTCATGATTCGTGAAACTCCGATAAGGAGTTACATCAATGGTCCAAATCTGATCTTGATCTGACGGTCGCAGTTAAGTCGCGATTTCACATATCGCGATATCGGGAATTTTGATGTTAATAATATTTGACATGTCCAACTTGCGATCCTCGAAACTCTGATAGGGACTGGAATCAATGGTCTAGATCAAAGATTGATCTGACGGCTCATATTACATCGTGATTTCACAAATCGCGATTACACCCGCTTCTCCTTGTACTTTAAAGAGCGTGCAGTTTATCCTTGATCCAGCGATGGTCGGGTCTTGCGCTTAGATCTGATGGCTGGGATTTATCTCCCTCTTCAACAATCAAAGATTCTTCTTCTCAAACTTTCACTCATTCGCTGCCTTCGATATTTCACTACCTTCGATCATTCACCTCTCTGAACTTAACTTATGTTTGCCTGTCAATTACAAACTTCTTGTTCTCATGTCATCTTCACTATTGCCATCAATGACAAGCATTTGTTGTTGTTAACTGTCTATTCAATATTTGCCAACACAAGGTGCATGGGCTTGGATGCATATGTTTCTAGGTAGGTGGGTGTTGTGGGAGGAGACTACAAACATTGGTAAATATAAGCAATCGAGTAGCTCTAGAAAGGTGGATCTTGTCAATGGTAGTTTCTCTAAAACAAAGTTGGCAGCTAGGGTAATAACCCTAGCCATGGTAAGAACTAGTTTGTGATTACTTTATCATAGTATTAGCTTGTATATTTTCATTAGTATTGTTCTAGGATGTACATAATGTTATCATCTAGTTTGTTCCTCCATTTAAACAAATACTACATACAATCTGTTCCTCCATTTCACCAAATACTACATACAATCTATTCCTTGGGTCTCAAATAGATTATCTTAGAAATCCATATCTATATTTTAATGCTCCTTCTTAGGAATTTGGTTCACCCAATATAGTTCGACATTATCCTTCTCATATTATTCATCTTAATTAAAATCATAACCTACCAAATCATATAAGTTATTCACATTAAATATGGGTGAAGTATGCATTTTTCTATTAGTTTAACATCATATGCATTATCCCCAAACTCCATTTTAATTTTATAAGGTCCACTCTTCTTTACATTCATATTGTACATGTCCCTTCAGTATAATTCTCTTTACTTGGATGTACCATAACTAAATCACCCTCTTATAATATCTTAAATATATGTCTCATTTATGTGCACCTCTTATGTCTTATGTTTTTCTCTCTCTCAAATTCTCATGAACTTATGCATGATTTATTTCATTTATTTAGAAAAAAATATTCTACATCATCACTTCTCTACATCTCAATAGGAAAATCAACAAAATATTTGACCCACTTAATATTGCTTCTATATATGTCTTGGAAATATGATAATCCTATATAACTATTCATTATACTCTTGTAAGCAAATTTAGTCTATTCTAGAAAGTTATCCCACCATTTCAATCTATTACTTTCCAAACATCTCAAAAGATTCACTACAAGTTTGTTCACATCCTTAGTTCACTACTAATTGGTTCCCCGATGTTCATCAAACTTTTGTCTACATCCTCTCATCATTGAAATTCTAAGTCATCTTCGATGGTTTTCAATAAACATGTCCTCCTAATTGCTAGGAACACATGGCGCTCCATCATCAAATGAATATTGCAGAGTCATGTTTATAAAACCACAAGCGATAAAAACTGACTCGATGACCTGTACATAAATGCAAATTTAGTTATGATCATCTTATGTAACCGACCTATGGGTTGAGGTTGTCCCCACAGGTCAAGAAGATATAAATATATAAGGTTGTAAGTAGAGTGATAAGAAAGGAGAGGCTTGTCAGAGAGGCACTAGGAGGAATCTTTAGAGAGAACAAAGGTGTGGGATTTGCATTTCACTCTGCCCATTTTTGTAATGGAGATTGTAATTGTGATGTCTAGTGTCATGTAAATATCCTAATATTATGATGAATTAATGGAAGATAAGTATCATTTTGACTCAATCTTTTCTTATATGTGATGCTTGTTTTGATATTTAGTGTTTATCTGCAATCTTTAAGAGATATTTAATGCATCTTTGTAATAATGTATGAATCTACCTACATGAAATTTAGAAGGTATTACTAAGAGGGGGGAATTGAAACGAGGTTAGTTCTAAATTAGGGAAGGGGAAGGGGAACTAGGGCTCCAAGAAGAGGTAATAAGTCCATTTATTTCACTCAAAATAGATCTATGAATGAGGTTATGTTTGGTAAATAGTTGACAATGGAATGGGTCCTTAGAGTGGAAAATGCCCCTATTAAGGGTTCCTTGGGATATATCTAACCTTCAATTATCATGGCTCAACCATACCCTTCAAAACATGAGCCTTGAAAAGGGTTATTAATGTGAATAAACTTGAGACAATGTCAAATGGGGATAAAATAATTAGAGATCTAAGTGGATTTCTTAGGGGTTGGGAATTTAAATTCATTGATTCTATAGGAAGCTATGTGGGGATCATTAGAAAATTTGTACATATTTATATACCCGTGTTTGTGAAATTGGAATCTTAAAACCATTTTCTATGAAAAAAGACCAAAAATTGTCTCGTAGGACAAAGAGGGCAATTTTTGTGTTGGTGTAAATTTTTCCTTGGTGCAAAATGCATGCCAGGATACACTAAAATGCACTCCCAAGTCTCAAAACGTATTCAATTTGAGTGGTTCAAACTGTAAATTATTTTTAAAGTCATTTGACATAAGTCTATATACTTAGTTTTTCATTTACAGTCATAAAAGACTATGTCGTGCAAAAATGGGTAGGAGATGCCTAGTAAAACCCTAGAAATGCACAACTTGTTTGTAAAAACTAAGTCAAGGTTTTATTATAGCTTAGATTTGATTGGTTCAAGTTTTTGGAGTTGTGGTTTATCATGTTAGACCCTTTTTCATGTTGTTAATTTTACAATTGCACTTTAAAAAATGGTTGTTGTGCAAAATAGGCAAATATTTCCTTGTAAATTGGAAGGTCAAAACTATACTAAGTGACCAAATTAAAATGCATGCGAAAGATTTTGTGTAGCACCTAATTTTTTTTATAAGTTGTAATATGGATATATATATATTTTATATTTATCTATGTCATCTAAATGAAATTTAAGAACATTAGAGATTGATTTCATACACCTAGATTTGCGATTTCATCTAAATCTAAAGTAAAAAATGCCTTAGAGTAAAATGCACACCCTAGTCTCAATTTTGACCCAAATTGAGTGGTTCAACTTGAATAACGTGTGATTTGTGATTCTACACCTTCATATAGCCTTATATTGGCAGTTTTAGACAAAAAACTATATTTTGTGCATAACAGATAAAAATTTCTTTGTTAAATTGAAGGGCCAATTTGTTAAAGTTGGTTATAGGAAAGTGCACGTTAGAAGTTGGGTAAGCCTCCATAATTTAATATTTAAGTTGTAATTTGATGATTAAAATATTTTTAACATGTTTGTACAATTAGGAGTGCATTTACACTCCAATAAGGATGATTTATATTCATAACGATTCATTACCTTTTGATGGATCAAAGGATGGCAGGTTATGAGACATATTAAGGTCAGTGACTTCTAACCAACCAATTATACATATAAAATGGAATAAAACTTAACAACACATAATAAACCCATATAAAAAATACTTTAAAGAGCATAAATAATAGAAAATATAGAGTTTATCACCTCCAAATTGTTTGATTTCATTTGGTCAAGTCTATAATTTATATTTTTACATCTACATATACCTTTGTTTCTGCATTTAGATAAATAAAACACTTTTATGTGAAAAAATACCAATAACTATTATATAGAATGAAGAGGTCAATATTACAGGAAATGTTACGAGTTAAATGGTTGTAGAAAAGTAGTACATCTATCTATAATTTTGTTTGTGCAATTTGAAATTGAAAACCCCTTGTCATATAAAAAGACCAAAAATTGTCTTCTAGGACAAAGAGGGAAAATTTTGCATTGGTGTAAATTTTTCCTTGGTGCAAAATGCATTCTAAGATACACTAAAACACATACCTAGGTCTCAAAACTCATTCAATTTGAGTGGTTCAAATTGTAAATGATTTGTTAAGTCATTTTGCATAATCCTATATACATATATTTTCATTTGCAGTCATACAAGACTATGTTGTGCAAAAATAGGCAAGAGATTCATATTAAAACCCTAGAAATTCCCAACCTTCTTGTAAAACGTAGCCCAAGGTTTTATTATACCTTATATTTGAGTTTTGAAAGTTATTGGGGGTGTGTTTTATCATATTAGACCTATTCATGTTGTTGTTTTTGTAATTGAAATTTTAAATGGGTTGTTGTGCAAAATAGGTAAGGTTTTCCATTTAATTTGGAAGGTCGCAACCATACTAACTGACCAAATTAAAATGCACACCCAAGCTTCCCTATAGCTCCAATTATTTTTTTATAACTTTTAATATGGAGTTATATATATGGTAAATTTACCCATTTCATCTAAAGTGCAATTTAAGAACATTAGAGGTTTTGTTCATGCACTTGGATTTGGGATTTCATGTAAATCTGAAGTCAAAACTGCCTTAAAGTAAAATGCACACACTAGTTTCAATGTTGACCCAAATTGAGTGGTTCAACTTGAAGAAGTTTTAATTTGTGATTTTACACCTGCATATAGCATTATGTTAGAAGTTTCAAACAAACACTTGCCTGATGTGCATAAATACTAACAATTTCCTTTTAAAACCAAAGGGCCAATTTGTTAAAGTTGGTTATAGGGAAGTGCATGCCCAAAGTTGGATGAACCTCCATAATTTAATATCTAAGTTGTAAATTGTTGATTAGAATAGTTTTAACATGTTTGTTGACGCAGTCGTTGCACCCGCAGGCACTCCCGCTCAAAGGATCTTCTTCTTCTCACGGCTCGAAGAACTCAAATGTTCTTCTATTTCCCTGTCGGGAAATCTGCACCCACAGTTCTCTCCTCGTGCAATCCCCCTCTCTTTACTTCTTGGGGAACAAGAACTCGTTACTTCGTGAGTCTAATGGTCGAGCGCTACACTCTCGGAACCCCGAGACTCGATGCCTCAGTCAACACTGATTTCCTCCTGTCGAAACTTCCTTATCATGATTTCGCTACTCGTGATATCGAACCACTTGATTTACCGACTTCCAAACCCTGATGCACCGAAACTTCGATGCGCTCACGGTTTGACTTTTCAACGGTCCCTTCACCTCGTCGGGATTTCGGACTTTGCGGGATCACGAATCCTGATGTCAATGGTTTCAGAACTTTACTTTTCCTGAACTTCGACACGGTGTGCCACCTGTCCTCCACTAACTTTCTGTGGCCCCACACACTATCCTTCGACTTGTCGGGATATCGCGTATCGCAATATTGCGATTCCTGATGCAATATTTTGGAGCTTCGACTCACGAAACCTCGATACATGATTTCACGTGTAAATCCGACGGCCCCTGTGGCTCAGATAAACAACTCTACCCCCTTCTAAGCTTTGAACCTCTCCACACTTGCGTTGTAACCCCACTACACATCCGCAAGATCCAACGGCTCACGGTGATTCATGAAATCTCCTCGGAGAATTTCGTCCATCCGTTTTCCCTTAAGCAATCCACGAAATGACTAAGTGTTCCTCCCAAAAAACTGGTTCAGCTGCTCGCAAATATGTGACGCCTCTTGCCAACCTTCAAGGCATAACTTATATTCGCTGTCCTTCCACAAATTCAAAGGCCTATCCTTCTTGAGCCTTTCCCACGACTCTAGGTCCTTAGAAAGAAGCCACTTGCTCGCACTCCTTATGGAAAATCTTCAACCTCAATCCAGCGTTGAAGTCCTTTGACTCTGCGCACGCCTGCAGCAGCAGTCTCTCAACAATTCACTCAAGTTCGCAACCCTGAAGCTTCACTTGGTCTGCACACTCTTTGCACGGCTCCTGTACCCAACTGCACCTTCTAGGATGAATGAGAACAAAGGTTATATCTATTTGAACCCTCCGTCAACGCACTCCTTGTGGACAAATTCGACTGCACTCCTTGTAGGAATTATCTGGCTCGAATAGAGAAAAAATTGAAACTCATTCCTTCACCCTTTCAGACTTCAATTCAACCATGAAATCATATACACAGCATATAAAATAAAATGTATAACAAGAAGAAAACATTCACGAGCACATCAACATCAAATACACAGAGAACAACACAAACCATGAATTTGAATCAAAGCTTTCTATTAATTCAAATGTTTGTACATGGGTGTTCTTACACAACTCTCTGCATGCTCTTCTTCCTGAATGATCTATCTATTCCTGAATAATATTACAATGCACAATGAGGGTGTCTATATCCGTTTTCCCTCCTGCTTTCTAAAACTATCAAATCTAGAATTAAATTCCTATCTAACTTCATTAACTATTTTAAATGTCGTCTATCTACTAAGCACGAGAGCTATCCGCTCAAGGTCCATTACAATATACAAGTGCGCCTCATCTTAATGGCTCATTTAATATCGCGCAACAATTCCAAAGTGTTTTCAAAATTTGTGCTGGCTTGTCTAGCTGTCTTTCGCTTCCGCGCTGGCTCGCTTGATATGTTGGCGATGATCCTGCATCATTTGTACAGTTATGAATGCATTTAAAATCCAAAAAGGATGATTTCTATACACACATATTCATGAACTTTTGATGGATCATAGGGTGGTGGGTTATGATAGAAATCAAGGTCTATGACTTCGAACCAACCAACGATACATAGAAAATGAAATAGAAATTAATAAAACATAATTAAACCATATAAGAAGATACTTTAAAGAGAATAAACCATAGAAAATATAGAGTTTGTTCACCTCCAAATTGATTGTTTCAAGTTGGTCGAGAGTTTGCAATTTATCTCTTTGCATCTCAATATACCTTTTCTTGTGAATTTAGAAAAATAAAACACTTTGTTGTGCAAAAAGACCAAAAACAGTCTTATAAAATGAATAGGTCAATATTATAAAAAATATTACAAGCTATGGGGTTGTATAAAAGTTGTACATATCTCTATACCTTTCTTTGTGCAATTGGAAACTTAAAACCCTTTCTATGCAAAAGGACCAAAAATTATCTTGTAGGACAAAGACGGAAAATTGTTTGAATTGGGCTTCTTAAAATGTGTGTTAGCTTAAGAGAAATGCATGTCTAGTGGTGAATTTTGTATAATGAGATGATGTATATATAGGACATTAAGTAATTCATTCTTGAATATGAGATATGCATTACTTAAGAAGAAAATATATGCTCAAAAATGGAAATTATGTGTTTTCTACATGAAAAGAAGGCATGTTGTAAAATGCACACCCTTGAGTGAAAAATGCAAGCCTTGTGTTAGAATTTACATGATAACTTCCTTAAATCATATTTTTAGGGAAAATTTATATATTTATATTAATAATGCACATTATGCACACCATCCTTATGAAATTTCATGAAAATAGGGCATTGAGGAAAATGCATGCCCTGTTAAGGAAAAAAGACAGGTTGTACATATGTTGTTGTGTCCCTAGAATTTGATGTGGGGTGAAATACACATTTTAGTGTGGGGTTACATGCATGAAATAATATGTATTGTTACATATGCAAATCTGAAATTCTTTATAGTGATAGATGATAGATTAATGATTCCACAAGTGAAATATTGTGGTTGTGGATTGTTGTTGTATATGAAGTTTGAAGATACCTTGGAGTGAAAAATGAAATCCTTGTGTTAGGATTTGCATTATATCTTCCTGAAATCATAATTTTAGGGAAAATTCATATCTTTATATGAATTATGTACATTATGCACAATGTCCTTATGTAATTTCATGGAAATAGGGCATTGAGGAAAATGCACCCTATTAAGGAAAAATGCAGGCTATATATATGTTGTTGTGTCTCCATAATTTTGTGTGGGGTGAAATATAAATTTTGGTTTGGGGTTACATGCATGAAATAATATGTATTATTACATATACAAATCTAAAATTATTTATAGTGAGAGAATATAGATTAATTATTCCACAAATGAAATATTGTGGTTGTGGATTGTTGTTGTATATGAACATACCCAGTAGGGTATTTGTGAAATATTTCTTGCATATTAGTTTTTAAGACTATGTATGTATATAATTATGCAATATTTGGAAGACACACACACACAAAAAATATATATATATGCTCAGTGCTAGTTATGTATATTTTATCCATATATTAGATTATGAATGGTCATGGTATGAAAATTACCATTATCGAGGAAATTGGGAAAATGTTGCATTTACAACTTGTGTATGTATTGTGATTTTAATGCACGATTATTTTTTTTAAATCCATATTCATAATTGATACATATAGGTTTCATATATTCATAACAACAAAGATAAATATATGTAATTACAATTGTTATATCAACATGTCAAGTACATGAAACTACGTATGTTTTACTCAAACATCTTGCAAACAAGATGAGAATGGTGGTGTATATGTGTATAAGTCAACCTCAAGTAAATTTTAAATTATTACAGGCTTTGATATGTAAACATACACACTCATACATGTTTATAACCATGAACCACTATATATTTCAACCCTTTACCAGATTTCAATTTCAAGCAACACTGAGTTATTTTATCAGTTGGCATGAATTTTTAAAATGTAATTTTCTTTTCAGTAATCAAAATATGATTTTTTCAAATGAAAAATTATCAATTAACAATCATATATTTCCATTAAGACGAAATAAAATGAGAACTATCAATGGAGTAGAATTAATATTTTATCAATTAAAAATGTACGTTAACACAAAATAAAATGAACACTATAAATGGCCTTGAATTCATTAATTGCATAAAATAAAATACATTGTCAATAAACTGTTGAAATAATGATATATATTACATACTTAAATCTATTTACATAGAATACACCATATATAATCCAATGCTAGTATGTACCTACTCGGAGGTTTCTGAAATCCCTACTCTTGAAATGAAGAAAAATTAGCAAAGCCTCTCTTTCTTGTTGTAGAGGCTTCTGATTGTTTTGGAGTTGCAGTAGGTACGTGTTGTAATTGTTTCTCTATATATTTAACTTTATTTGCATATTTTTTCAATGTCTCTTGCAATTTCCTTTTATCTTCTACTTCCTTTTTCAACATTTTTTCATTCTTCTTATACTTCTTAGAATGTTCTTGTTTATTCCTTTCAAGATCTTCCATTTTTTTTTTAGTTGGGATCAAACTTTAGCCAATTGTTCACTGAGTTTTCCTACTTCATTCTCAAGATTTTTTTCCCTCAAATATTTTTTTTCAGTGTAGTAGACAAAAATGACACCACATCAATTACTATGGTACTCTATAATTTCTAATGCAAATAAAAAATTTGGGATTTCAAGTTTTGTATATCCATGTCATATCCAAAATTTTGTTCTTTTTAGTTATGCAAGAGTTCATTATTCAACTCTTTAATATTTTCCTCTCTCTCAGCTATCTTTCCCTTCAATGATTCAATAATTGGTGATGGGGCATAGAGATCGATTAGAGCACTACTTAATGAGAGAAATTCCCAAGACCTATTATCTTGTGTTTGTAGGGACTTTTCCAAGTTAGTTGAAGGCATTTGTTTTGATGTATTTCCCTAACTTTTACCTTTACCCTTACCCATACCTTGATGTTTAACTTTATCTTGACCATTCTCAATTTAACTTGGAGATGTAGAATCAATTCCCATAACATGCACATTATATTCAAGTACTTCCATTATAGGAGAAATTTTATTATTTATACTTTCTAAAGTGATCCAGGTGGATATTGGTGGCCACCCACCTATTCCAACTGACTCCTCTTGCTCGTTTTTAGTTCAACACGTTCTTCTATACTTCTTTGTAATTATGGGTTCTACACTTCTGGGGTTGTCTGAATCCCTACACATATTCCAGGTGGATACTAGTGGCCTCTCAACTAATCTAACTGACTTATTTTGTATGTTTTCATGTCAACACATCTTGTTATACTTCTAGGGCCATTTTGTATCCCTAAACAGTGTTTTCTTGGATCTTCATAGTCAAACTATAAATGGATTTAGCGTTTGATGGAGTAATTTGTAGTTCTCTAAAATACATTTCCAATGGGCTATCACGCGCCTAAAACAGAGGTCGTATGCAAAATGTACGACCCCGGAAAGTTGAGGTACCAACTTACCCATAGGGTCCCACATGAATTTTGGCATTTCACCTCCTAGGGTTAGGTTTTTGGATGTGTAGGGTTTTGGAATTCATGATTAATATTAAAAAGGCCTCTAAAGCCTCATTGTAATCATTCTTCTCAAACAAATGCACGTAGAAGCCACACCTCTTCTCAAATATAGCTACCACCATTTGAACAAGTGTTTCATTTCTGTAATTTTATAGTTTCAACCTATTTCATTTATTCAATAGAATATATTGTTCACTGGATATCTGTGTTGTTCTTCATATCTCTGTGTTTATTGTATTCTGTCTGTTAATCAGTTCATTCTGCTCCTAAATATGGATCATTGGTATTAGAATGGTCTTCTCTTCATTTATCTTTCTTCGTGCATGTGACTGACAAGAACTGGGTACAAGAAGTTGGGACTTGAACCAATTGATCCGTTACAATATTGGTCGCATCGAGCCTAAAAACAAACCATGGGAGATGAAAAGAAATATTATGGAGCAGGAGATCCTTTCCAAATGTTTCTCGAGGAAGCCCTTGAGAGAAAAAGGAACGAAATGATGGAAAACTTTGTGCAAGTCCTTTGAAGGTTGCATATAGGAGAAGCATCTTCATCAAGTGGACATGCAACCCCCATCAAGGTAAAGGAAAATTTTTATATTCCATTATTCGAAGGACTGATAGATGTGGATGTTGTAGATAAATGGTTGAATCTGTTTGAAGGTTATTTTTCGGTCCATAATTTTTCCAATAGGGAAACTATTACTTTTTCACTCCTCAAGGTCATACCCCATGTTAAGGACTGGTGGGACACTTAATATGAGAAAAGGGAAATATAGGAATATGCAATATTTTTAGTTTCCCCTACATGGGATTCCTTCCAGGATGCCATTAAAGAATAATACTACCCTGTTGGAAGCTACGATGACCAGTACACCAGATGGACCACCCTTTGTCAAGAAAGGGACCAGACAGTACCATATTTCACCAATATTTTCCATACCCTGTGCACCAAGTTGGGTATAAAATAATATGAGCGACATATGGTGCTAAAATACCATGACTGTTTGTGTAGATACATTAAAAAAGAAATGGAGTTTCTAGACATCACCTCACTGGGTACGGATTATAGATATGTTGTCAATATCGAGAAGAAATTTAAGAAGAAGAGGTGAGAGTTTGGATCTGTAAATTACTCATAGTTGAAGTAGGGAAAAGGCAGCCCCAACCCACATAGCAAGGGACAAAGAAAATATGGCCACTCTCAGGACAACCAATCCAAGCCACAACACAAGAAGGGAGATGAGAATATGAAGAAGGAAATGGAAAAATGGTGTGAATTCCATAAAATCCTTTGGCACAACACTCAAGAATGTCGCTCCAAGAAGTTACTCGTGGTCGAGATGAAGGCATCTGAGTTAGAGGTTGATTCTAATTCCGAATAAAATTCAGAAGGAGAGAAGCATATTATCGATGCTAAACCTAGTGCCAATATTGCTACCACCAAAGTCCATCCAAGTGAACCAGATGGACCAGAGGAAGAGGAATGCCTCTTTCACTCATAGATGTGGGTAAAAGGGGATCTGCTTCATTTCACTGTTGATAGTGACAGTCAGAAGAATATGATCTCAACAGAGGTTGTAAACCGACTAGACCTACCGACAACACTGCACCCACATCCCTACACCATCGAGTGGCTTCGCTAAGGAAGAGATCTTCATGTCAGCCAACAATGTCGTCTTCCCTATGAGATAAATCCCTTCAAAGATGATGTATTGTGTGGTATTTATCCCCTTGAAGTTTGTGATTTTATTTTAGGAAAACCATATTTGTGGAAGCATCACGTTGTGTATGAGTCTAGACCCCACAATGCTATTATTACTTTGCATAGACAATTGTGTAGGATACCAGAGGTAGCACTGCCTACCGCTATTTATTTAATCTCTGCTAACAAATGAAGTAAGGTCATTTCATAGACCGGGAAGTTCATTTTCTTTGTGATCCATGCTCACAATAAGTAGAAGGTCACTGCCACATCTGTGGCATATACACATAGCCTCTCTTTTTAGTAGAAGCAAGTGGAGGGGATCATGGAAGAGTAAATATAGATCTTCTCGTCAGCCACTGGGGTACCGATGCATTACCAAGTCAAGCATCCAATTGATCTAGCCCCTGGTTCACCTCTGCCTAATGGGCCAGTCTATCGTCACTCATTGATAGAAAATGACAAAATAAAGCATTAGATCCAATAGCTTCTTCAAAAGGGTCACATCAGACCCAAATCCTCCCATTGTGGAAGCTCGATTATACTGGTTCAGAAGAAGGACTTGAACTGGAGACTCTTCATTGATTACAGAGCATTAAACAACATCACAGTAAACAATCGGTACCCAATTCCCAGGATTGATGACCTTATTGAACAACTTAAGGGGGGGAATTTCTTTAACAAGATTGACCTAAATTATAGCTACCACCAGGTTCCCATCGAACCAACTGATGTCTGGAAGACAAATTTCAAGTCTAAAGAAGGTCTCTTTGAATGGTTGGTCATGCCCTTTTGCCTAAAAAATGAACCAACCACTTTCATGAGGTTGATGGATGATGTATTGAGACTCTTCACAAAATCTTTTCTGGTGGTATATTTGGATGACATCCTCATCTTCATTAGAAATTGGGAGGAGCACATGTGACATATTCAGTAGGTTTTGAGCACTCTGCAACAACACAAGCTATATGACAACTTGGAAAAATGTTCCTTTGGCATGAACATGGTCTAATACCTAGGCTACATTGATGATGAGAATGGGGTACATGTCGATCTTGCTAATATCCAAGTCATTCATGATTGTACAGCCCCGACCACATTAACCAAGCTTCAGAGATTCTTGGGACTAGCCAATTTTTATGAACGGTTTATGTTGGGATTCTGCCATATTGCATGGGCCCTTGGCCACATGACCAAGGGTGGTGGCAGGGGAAATTTCATGTGGGGGAAGAAACAAAAATGAGCATTTGATGATCTAAGTCATCGCTTGTGCTCAGCACCAATACTCTCTTTTCCTAATCTACAACAACTGTTCGAGATTGAGACTGATGCATCTAACTATGCTGTAGGCATAGTTCTCACTCAACACAGTCATCCAGTGGCATACCATATTGAGACACTCTCAGATATTGTCTGGAAATACCCCACGTATGACAAGAAAATGCATTCCATTGTACAATCATGTTGTCAATGGAAACATTACATTCTGGGAAAGGAGATGATCATCCACATTGATCACAAGCATCTATAGTTCATACAGACATAGAGGAAGTTGTCGAATGACCACCATCATAAGTGGTCCACCTACCTACAACAATTCCTTATCAACATCAAGTATAAGACAGGGAGCACAAATTGTGTCGTTGAGTGCCTTAGTTGAACTCCTGTGGTTGCACTCACCATTGTCCTCCATTCCTGTGGACATGAGGCATCTGATTGGCCCTAACTTTATCAACAAGATCTGGACTTCGCCACCACCTATCATCTCTTGGGTACAGGCATGACTATCACCAATTTTCACATTCAAGATGGATTGTTATGCCATCTGGGCCATATCTGTGTTCCTTCAAGAGAGCGTGTAAAGTTGATTTGGGAATCCCACTACAGTCGGGTGGTAGGAAATTTTTGCGTGGAGAAAACTGTGGTCGTTCTCTAGAAACATTTTTATTGGTCGAAACTTCGATAGGACGTCAACAAGTATATCAGATCTTGCACTTCCTATGCCATTTCCAAGCTAACCATCAAGAATCAAGGCTTATACACCCCTCTTCCAACCCCCGAGAAGCCTTGGGAATCCATCTCGATGGATTACATGTCTAGCCTTCTGTCCACCAAGAACGACATTGATTGTGTATTTGTGGTCGTTGATCGGTTTTCTAAGATGGCTATCCTCATAGCTTGCAAGAATAAAATCACAGCGACAAATACTTCCAATCTCTTCTTTGAACGAGTGTGGGTCCATTTTGGGATACCATAGACCATCATCTCTAACCGAGACATCAGTTTCCTCAGCAGATTTTTGTCAATTCTCTAGTCACTGTTGGACACCAAGCTCACTAAATCCACTACTTTCCACCCCCAAATAGATGGAAAAACATAGGCCATCAATTGGATGATTGTGCACATCCTGCACATGTACAACTATAAGAATACATGTACATGGGATGAGAGTCTCCCATATGTTCAACACAGTTAAAATAGGGCTCTCCATAGCTCCATCGACCATAGCCCATTTTAGGTGGGAATGAGATTCCAACCCTTGGGTCCCATTGATATTTCACTACCTCTAGAAACCACATAGACAAACTCTTACCATTTTTAGTGTAAGACTGAGAAAGACAATAGATTCATTGAGAAGATTCAACACATCCTCCAACAGGTCCATGAGATTTTGTAGAAAGCCAATGCTAAGTACAAGCATCACCATGATCAACACATGGTACTGCACCAGTTTTAGGTTGGAGACAAGGTCTAGTTACACTTATAGAAGGAGCATCTTACAGGGCCCCATCGGAAACTCCACCCGCTTCTCTATGGGCCTTACACCATCACAAAGGATATATGTAACAATGCTTTTGAGCTCAACACTCCACCATTCCTTGGCTTGCACCTAGTGTTCAATGTGGACCTCCTTTGGCCATATTTTCTACCATTATTGGACACCTCAAATATCGTACAACAACTGAAACCAATAAATTTGAACCCTAAATACATGTAACATGAATCCACTGATTAGATAGTGGACACATAGGTCAAGGGAACATGCTAGCAGAGGAGCCAGCTTTATCAGGTTTTCAAGGCAGGGAAGCTCCTACACCAAGGCAAGTGGCTCACCCAGGGCCAAATCCAACAAAAGTTTCCTCACCTGATGGGGAAAATCAATGCAATGGAGACCATTTCATCCTAAGCGGGGAGGATTGATCTAGTTGGATATTGGTGGCCACACACCTATTCCAACTGACTCCTCTTGTTCATTTTTAGTTCAAGATGTTCTTCTTTACTTCTTTATAACTGTGGGTTCTACACTTCTGGGACTATCTGAATCCCTACACATATTCTAGGTAGATACTAGTGGCCTCTCACCTAATCAAACTAACTTGTTTTGTATGTTTTCATTCCAGGGCCATTTTGAATCCCTAAAAAATATATTTTTGGCTCGCCATAGTAAAAATATATGCGGAGTCAGATTTTGACAATGTAATGTGTATTTCTCATAAATACCTTTCCAATGCGCTATGACATGCCTAAAAATAAGGTCGTATGCAAAAGTTATGACCCCAGGAAGTTGGGGTGCCAACTTACCCATAGGGGGCCACACAAATTTTGGCATTTCACCTCCTAGGGTTAGGTTTTTGGATGTATAGGGTTTTGGAATTCATGAGTAATATTAAAAAGGTCTCTAGAGCCTCATTGTAATCATTATGCTTAGACAAATGTGCATAGCAGCCACATCTCTTCTCAGAGATATCTACCACCATTCGAGCAAGTGTTTCAGTTCTGCAATTTTAGAGTTTTAGCCTATTTCATTTATTCAATAGAATATATTGTTAACTGGATATCTATTTTGTTCTTCATATCTCCTTTTTTATTTTATTCAGTCTGTTAATCATTTCATTCTGCTCCTAAATCTAGATCATAAAGTATCACAAAAACCATCATTCTTTGTTTCCATATAATTGTACATCCCTCCTTTCTCCTCAGCTTCATTCATAGATTTATTTAGGTATCTTAAGACCTAACAACATTAAATCCATATTAGGAAATTGTATGAGAACATATTTCCACACCATGAAATTGAGTCTATTCAAGTACTTCCTCAATTATTTTCTTCATTTTTTGTCTCTTAATGTAAGTTTTAAGAGAGCTTGTTTGAACACTCGGTCGATATAAATAAATAATTTTATGCATTGTGCCTGGGAAATTGAAATTAATATTCTTCTTTTTTTACTTTCTTCAAGGGAAAAATGTAAATTTTTATCCAACAGATGAGGGACATCTACGACCCTTTCTTTAGCCCAATAAATGACTAGCCTCATGCAATCATCAAAAATATCAGTCTTATGAAGATTCACAATTTTCTTAAGGACAAGTTGAATCAAAGACTTATCTAGTCCCTAGGGAACATCTAGAATTCTTAAACCATTCCTAGGAATATATACCTTTTTCCCATATATTTTACTAGCCATCTCAATCTTTTCTACCTTGGGTTTTTTTTTGGAGTTAAATGTTTCTCCTCCTCTATGTGGAATTTTTGTTTCTCTTGCAAGAAAATCAGCGTCTAAGTAAACCCTTTTCCCAAATAGTTTCAATTCCATAGCTATATCATCATAATTAGCTAGGGAATCATCTATCTCCTCATTGTTGAAATTGAAGGGTCCAAACATAAAATCAAAAACCTCTTCTCTTCTGAGGATATTTAAAATACCCATTGGAAAATTCTTTGTGTCTCTCCTTGCATCGACACACTCCTAGAATTTGTTGACAATGAAAATTTTCATCCTGGGAACTCCCTAGGGAGAAAAATCCATTCATGGTGTTGGTAATTTTCAAGTTACAAGTTACATGATTGTGGATATGTTGTAAATCCTAAATATTGTATACTAGGGTGATATCTCAAGTTTTTTCCTTTTCCCTAATTTCATAAATATTGGATTTTGACACAATGTGAAAGGTGGGAGGATGCATGCCAACCATTTAAAAAAATGTTTACAAATGTTGGAAGTATGTTTCTCAACTGTTTGACGAAATGGAAACCATAAAATTGTTTCCCTTTCCTATATTCCTCTGATATGGGGTCATAGCTCCTCTTCCTCTCTATTATGTCTATTATTTGTTTTGGCATACAAAAATGAATTTACATGTTAAAATTGGTTGAATATGTTTGTGTATTGTACTTATATTGATTTATTGAAATTATTTGTAATAATTAATTACAATAGAATATAACATTACTCCATAGGAAAATGATAGGGCACTTCAAAGGTTATTTGGGACATTGAATCCAAAGGGTGATAATAAATGTTATTTCCCTTGCACTTTGTTCTCCCCTACTCTAGGTATAACTAAGGATATCATGTATCGAGGCCCACAAGTCCTAGACATGGAGTGTCAAGAGCCAAATGACTTGAGCATGGCCCCAGAAGGCCCCTTTTTTCTTCAGTACATCCCATTTATCAACAACAACAGTATCCATCCCACCATCCTACTACTGAAGTAGCAAAAAATCTTGCTCCATGAGGTAATGAGTTCACGTATCATGGTATGTGTCACTCTAATTCTTGAAGCACTTGAATATGTTGCATTGAATTCTTCTTCACGTTTTCTTGGAAATTATGCTCTTTTCCTAGTTCATACCTGTAAGGGTGACATGGTTCCCTAGTAAGTTGATCTCCCTTTAGGATAGGATTCCACTAGGTGGTTCTATGAAAGGTTATCGTTCGTTCCCTCCATACTTACCACTTTCCATATTTATTCCTTTCATCTCTCCCTACCTTTGTTTGGGCATTAGGATTTTCCATGCTAGGAAGGGTTGTAGCTTTCCTAGTGGGAAGAAGGAGCTAAAGGCCCTTAGGGTAAAAGTAGTTGGCAAGAGTTAAAATCCAATATTGAAACCTTTGAGTTGCTTCACCCATGGATTCCCGAGAAAGTAGTAGAAATATTTTAAGTAAGAAAAGGGAACCCATAAGATACATAAACACTCAAGGTACTAGTTGGTGGATAAGAGGTCTCATCATGATCTATCCTATTATGACCATGGGCATGTAGCAGTATGACACTACCACCTATATGGTCACCAAACCATGGTAGTGGCTCTTGGTGGAATAACCAAGAGAAAGGGGATATCATCTCGATCCAACCTTATCATCTCCATGAAATGTTTATGGATAACGTTGTCACCTCTAGTCATCAAGCCAAGACAATGTCCCTCAACTATTCCCTTGAAGCACAAAAACAAAAGATCAAAATCAATGAAGCTAAGAGTAAAAGGAAATGAATGGGATAGGAAACAATAACATCTATGAAAAGGTGCAACTCGCCCTATAAAAAGGAATCCATAGGTAGACTTACATTTCCCTGTTATTACTGTACCCCATGCCCAAACACTTACCCCATGCCACCTCATACACTTACATGACCTGGATTGGCTCCCACTTGGGAAACACCCCAAAATTAAAGAAGGTTATCCCAATAGAACACCCTGAGACCTTCTCCAAACCTAACTTGTAAAATTGCATAACATCTTTGACCATTTGTCTGGGTTAAGGGGGGATTGATGCACATGTTTGGGTAATTTAATTATTCGATGTGATTTACATGCTATGATCCCTGTGAATTATGAACCCCTAGAGGGTGTACTTGTTTTTGTTGTAGGACCTTTCCCGACCGATAGGTACACATGAGGGAATGATTAGCTCAGACCTTCATGGGAGGCTTAAACACCACACATAGATGTTGTAACCCTAGCCAGGGGAAAGACGGCATCAAAAATTTGCACCAGGAAGAAAGAAGGACATTGACTTTGGAGGCACCTTGGAAGACCTAGACCCAGGGGGATCTTGCTCTTCCCTATGGAAGTTGGCCCTTGAAGGCCCAGAACATCACCATCATGACCCTGGACATCACCCAGAGCTAAGGTTTTCATTTTGGAGGAAGTTGTGAGCTTGGTGGCATGTGTGGGAATCATCTGGGGCCTTTGGAGGCCAAGTGTTCTACATTCTAGGCCCAACATTCCACCTTAGGGCCTCAAAATCACCTTAGAAGGGCATGACATCACCCTTAGAGGTGTTTTCGGATGATAATTAATTTTATTTATGTCAAATTTGAATTTCTTTGTAAATCATCTAGGTCGACCTTATTTTGACCTAAAACTAATTAAAGGTCACCAATTTTGTATAAAGTACATTCATTTTTAGATCACGACTCCTCACACAAGAGGTGAGGTCTAAAATTTTCACCCTAGTAAGGGATATTGGCTGAAATTGTGAGGTGCACTCTTGTATAAGGATGATTTTTGCGAGTTGGATCAATCTTGGAAGCATCTATGGTGATCTTGCATTGTATTTTCATGATTATTCTTGGTGCAAGTAGGTAAAATATGCATTTTTTGTCATCTATTCAATGGTTTATGTATGGTTTTATTTTCTCATACAAGATTATGAAATTGCATGATATACTTAATGCTTGAAGTAAGGAACTTAAATTTCTACGTTATTACTTTCTATTTGCCAAGCTTTTCATTGAATTGATCTAGTGAATAGTGAAACCCTAGAGCCCTAATTTTCTATCACTCTAAGGTTTTGACCTAGTTATATTTTCCTAAGTATTTATCCCATAAGAAGTCTAAGGAGAGCAAGGTGTTAGGGCCTATAATTTACTACACCCTAGTATCTTGTTTCTTGAGGAAAATGCATAGGGGCACTTAAGTTACCACTTCTTCTATGCATTCTCCCTCTTAGATTTGTGTGCACTATTAAAATTGATTTGAAGCCTTAGAAGAAGCCATCCACTTCACTCCATAATCCCTAGAAGAAATTAGTTCTAGCCTCTCTCTTGTTGAAGCATTGATTAAACACTCAAACACTCTTCTCCTAATATTTTACTAACTATCGCTAACCCTAGTTTAGCCTAGATCACTAACCTATTTTTTGTTGTTATAAATGTTTGCAACAACTATCTAATTGCAGAAATTTTTCTATATAATTGACTTTTAATTCTAGCTAAACACTTCAGAAATTGATTATGACATTTGATTATCATTCTGCTTAGTAAATTCTATATTTTTACTATCTTTTCAAGCAATTTTGAGGCTTATTTCTTGCATATGTTATAAAATACTTCTTTTTGTTGTAAACTTTCATTTAGCTGCAATTTGATATCATCTAACATACATTTCAAAGGTTTATTGTCTTATTGAAGCACTAATATCATTTTGTACTTGAAACTGCCATATTTTTGCTTGTGTCCTATTCTGGGCAGGTACACTTCATCCATTACATTTGATTCATCTCTTAAGACAATGACCTTTTGACTTGAGTGACCAGTGAGAGGGGGGTATATTTTCATCCTTGCTTTAGTTTCATCATCCCTTTAGGTCACTAGGGACATCTCCCTTGGGGTAGTCTTAACATACTCCTAAACAAAAAGGGGTTTGCTATAAAGGTGATAATGATAGGTCACCCCCTTGTTATGACAATATTGTTTCACTTTCCTTGGGCTTTGGGAAAGTACATATCATTTGATAACACACTCAATGCAGGGGATTCAATAGAAGAAGACTTTTAATAACAACAGTCGAAAGACATTGTAGATAGTTTTGGCAAGTTGAAGGTGGGTATGAATTGTAAATTCTAACCTTGTACAATGTCTATTGTAAACAAATATTTAGAAAAGAACAGAAAAAATACAATGGAAAATACAAACATTACACATAGATTTTTCCCTTGGAAACCCAAACTGGGAAAACCAGCATATATTATATTCATTCATGGTGTTACATTGTTTACAATACAATATACATATAGGAGCCAGTGGCATCCAAAAACGTAACCCAATGACCTGGATTAGTCCAAAACCCTAATTCCTTAACCGAAAATAGAAAACCATCAGCAAAAACTATGTGTCAAAAAAACCACCTAAATACATGACACATTTCCCGAGGCAGATTTTTTTTTTCTGGGGGTACTGCCCCCGGACCCCCACGCGGGGGCCTCCACCCCCCTACGCACCCAAAACATACGCTCAAATAGTACTACTCATGCAAAGAATATAACACATACCCAACATGAATATCATCCCTTGGTAAGTTACTCATTATATACATTTGTATTGATTTTATTCGTAGAAATTTCTATCCTTTTAACATTTTTTACATACACTAATATTATTTGCTTGTTTGTAATTATAAATAAAGGGCATCCTAAAAGATATCTTGGGAATGTAGTAGAAATATTGTTGTACACACTAAGGAAGATGGAGTGAATATTGGAGATCAAGTTACTCCTATGGAAGAAGATGAAACTAATAGTACAATTGAGAATGATGGTATAAATAGATTGATCTAGGTCACCTTTTCTCCAATGGATGAAAATTTTGATGATATTTATGATGTACCTCTGATCGAGAGGTCACATCAACCCATTTATGAAGGATATGGAAAAATATTCTCTTTTCTACATTGTTGTTGGTGAAATTGAAGGTATTGAATGGTTTGTCAAATACTTGTCTCACCTAGATCCTAAGGTATGTAATTTAATTCGTCACATATACATAAAAGGTATACATTTCTTTCTCCATTTTTAGTGTTAATTAATGTGTAAATTAAGGATGCAATATTTATTATTAATATTATTTACATTAACTAGTTATATTTTGCATCATAGATTGCTAGGTGAATTTCTCTTACCATCATCAAATAATTTACCTCACATATACCGAGAATTATCTGCCATTGTGAAAGATATTGGAATGGAGTATCAAGATATTAATGCATGTCCTAATGATCATATTATATATTATGGACAATATTGATAAGAAACTAAATGCCCTCAATGTCAAATCAATAGATATCGAACCGAGAAAATAACAAAAAATGTGCCTCGCAAGGTTCTTTGTCATATTCCCATAATTCCACGTTTGTAGCGACTATTTAGGTGCAAAAGAATAGCACAGTTTATGGATTAACATGTATGGAACATAAGTGAAGATGGTGTTCTGAAAATTCCTGTAGATAGTTTAGAATTTAGGAACATCAAAGAAATATGGCCAATTTTTACAGAATAACCTCATAATGTTAGGATTTCATTGGCATCTAGTAGTGACAATCCATTTGGGGAGATCAAGTCTATTCACTCAGTGTGGCCCATTTTTGTTATTAAAAATAACCTTCCTCCTTGGATTTTGTTGGTTACTTTCTTGGGCTAACCCAGGTTCTAGTCTCAAATAGGTTTCCAACAAAACCCTCAAAACTATCGGCCTTCCTGGTAAACCATAAGGAAACACTATGCACAGGATGCACAATGCAGTCTCACTTGAGATAGATTTTATGGGGTACTACAATACTCAGGTGTTTGTAGTCTAGGAATGAGTGGGCATTGTGGTTGGATTCTTTTTCCTTATGCATTATCCTTGTTAATCATTCATCTACTTCTATGATTCATTCATCTTTAAACCTATGCATGCATGATGATATCACTACTTTAACCTTTCATTATTGAGCTATTGATTAAAATAAAAGTAAATAATTCATTAAAAATCACATAGAACATAAGGTTTATCATGGTTCACCCCCTCCTGGGATACATCCACAAATATCTGGCTTATTTGCTCTTTTATTTATTTTGTTGCAAAATCTTTTGCTGTGTGCATTACATCTTCAATATTACAATCAAAATGGGGTAAGCAACCTCTGTGAGGCTGACTAGATCACACTAATTCACTTATTAGAATCTACCACAAGAGTCATAACAAAAGTTTCTTACAATTATCAACTGACTACACTTCTCTCTTTTTCTCTCTCAGTTTCCTCTCCTTTCTAGACCTCCTAGGTCCTTATTTATACTACTTTATAGGCTTATAGCCATTATAATGTTTTAAAAAAACCATAACCCTAATACATTTAGGCATGTGTTCATGCACACCACATTTTGTTTCCTCCTGCATGCTGTCTTTTCTTATTTTTCTGCATGCAACTTTCTTTCCACCTGTTGCACACACTCAAAAAATAGGTCTTTCTCTCCAAAATTGGGCATCTTCCCAAAATAGATATTTCTCCTAAAAATATTCCTACACCCAAAATATAATTTCTTCCCAAAAAATGCTTGCACCCAACATGCCCCCAATACTACAATGTGGCTCTTCATGAGCCACACAGGTGGTGCGCACTCCCTACACAACCTTTTCCAAGATGTGGAACTTCTCTACTAGTTCCTTTATTTTTTCCTTCACCTGCACAACTTTGTCTATTAGCACCTCGACTATCTGTGTTGTTATCTATTCTTATAGCCATGTTGCTCTTTCTGAATGTGCATGCGCCATCCTTTCCTTTTCTTCCTCCAACTGTGCAATTATTTGTGTTTCTTGTTCCTGGAGGGGATCTAACTGGGCTTGCATTTCTTTCTCATTGATATGCATTGTTTTTAACTCTATCAGCAGGGTCTTCATCTCTTGGGTTCCCTTCAAGAGCTTAGTAATACTCATGTTTTTTTTTTGTTTCTTCAACTCTTGTATGGCATCATTGATTTTCTTCTCTTTTTGGTCCAACTGTTGGACCTTTTCATACTCTTCCAAAATGGTCCAAATCTGCGTAGTTCTATCGAATAGTTTTGCGACTTCTCTTGCTTCCCTATATCTGCAATTTGGAGTGTGGATTGTTGTTCTCTTTTCTCTCCAACCTCAGGAGGATTCATAAGATTAATTTTTTATTTTAGCTTCTCGATTTCTTGCCTATATCCCTCAACCGTCTGTGAAATGATACTTATATTTTCCTCTGCACTCCTTTCTGGTGCTTTCACTCTATCTGGAATGAGGTCATATACGGTTGTTAACCCCTGATCTAGCCGGTCAATACATTCTTTTTCCTCCTCCTTCTCTGAGGTCAGTTGGTCGCAGGTGATATGTAACATTTTTGGGACTCCCCTACCCACATCCAATTTAGTGGCATCCACATAGTCTCTGGATTGTACCTCTTGCATTATACTATACTGGAGTTCATATAGTTCCATCATGGGT
Source organism: Picea mariana (assembly GCA_032191745.1). Classification (NCBI taxonomy): domain Eukaryota; kingdom Viridiplantae; phylum Streptophyta; class Pinopsida; order Pinales; family Pinaceae; genus Picea; species Picea mariana. The sequence continues at coordinate 21,490 of JASDQU010680959.1, read as the reverse complement.
ATCTACTCCATGATTACCTCTTAATGGTCAATGTCCCCCATGGGTTTCTACATAGTATCTTGATGCATTCTGACCATTTTACATGTGACTTTGAATGCATCCCTTCCTTGCACTACTATCTGAATTGTCTCATCTCCTTCTTTCTGCATAGGGGGTCATCGTGTCTTTTCATGCTACTACGTTGTAACCAATAGTACTACATGAATTTGTAACTATTGTAGAGTTTCATGGAATTATATGAGTTTGGACATGATCTCTTTTGTTTGTGCTTCTGCAAAGAAGACCACCACTTCCCCCCTATCCTAGACCTTGTCTTCCATGAACTCACCATCATCCTATGTCAAGGTGATGACTGGGTCCTCCTTGGTGTACTTCATGTTTTCGTGTGTCTCCTATACCTACGTTGTATTTATTTTTCTCTGTGAGGGCTACCCCACATGCATCATTTCATGTTCCCTTTCCTCACCAACCCTATATGTGTCCCCATTTTTGGCATCCTGCTGAATGTCTATCCTAGGCATCGTTGTTTTCCTCCTTGGTTTCTTTGGAACCTTGTTGCTTCCCAATGCTTGAGTGTGTGTTGCAACCTTCCTAGTGTTATCAACTGGGTTGTTTTTCCTTGTTGAAGGACATGCTTCAGTTTTCCCATTAGGTTTGGTTGATTGTATTGTGGTAAGCCTTGTTCTTGGTTTTGTTACTGGAATATTCCACTATGTTGGAGACTCTTTGACTATCTAGTCAATTTATTCCTTTGTGATGAAATATCACACCTCCAACCATTCCTTCTTTGGATCCCTTGCATATTATATCCACATGTGATGCCTAGATGCCTTAAACCTGGCTATCCATTCAGTTTCTTGGACCACTTCCATAGGAATGCACCACACATTGTCTATGCATTATTCTATCTCTTCTAGCAACATCACGAACACTATGCTATTTGTCTGCTGATTTTTATTGTCCTTGGCCTGCCAAAGGGATTCATATATGGCCACGTATCACTTCCCTTTCCTATATAGAAAGGATAAAATTTTTGGCTCCTTCCATCCTTCCAAATCTATGAGGATAATGAGTCAAGAATAATGGAACTTAGTTCCATTATCTTGCACATATATGCAATCGATCAAGAACTAGTTTAGGAGGTACGATGGCCAAATGAACATTACTCCCTTCATACACAATGTGGCGACTGCAATGAATCCTACTGGAGCCTCTTCTTTTCTACAATTCCTCGGTAACTTGAAAGACATGACCTTTTTGGAGAATCTTATCATGTTATCATTCATATCCCTAAGCACAATGCCCTTGTTTCCTCTGTTGGTACCAAATTGTGCCTTGACTAGCTCGATGATCTCCTTGTCGCGCGCTTTATTGTCCAAGTATTCCTCTGGTTGTGCGACCACTGTGGGTATTCTTGTAATTTTGGAAATCACTGCCACCTAGAGTTGTACTAACCTATCCATCCAAAGGATGTCTCCATGTACAGAGCTAGAAATTGTTTGATGCAAATCCAAACATTTTTACCACCCCTGAAGTGCGGTATGTCCACGAGGTTCATTATCTTGAATTTGTAAATCCCTATTATCCACTACATGGTCTCCATGATTGTTTTGCCTAGGGGTCCAATTTCCTCTGTGTTGGCTAGGTAGGCTTCCTCACCCAAATCTAGGAATTTTTTTGCATCGCGTACATCATGTTCCGAGTAGCTTAGCTTAGGTATTTTTTCGAGCATGTCCTACACAACGACCACTGAGTCTAGGAGGTAGGGAAGTGTAATGTTTGTAGAATCTTGTGCCTTTCTTTTCTTCCCGACAATCGATGGGCCTGCTTCTCCTATTTATGTGTCATCTTCTTCCCCCTCGGAGTCTGGATGGTTGGTAATGTCCTAGACCACCACCTCCTCTTCGTCGCGACCCTATTGGTGACCCTTCATTTCATCAGGTTTAGGTGTTTTAGGATTTGGGTTTGTAATATCATCTCAGGTCCTGGAACTCTACCCTACTTCCTCTTGTGCCACTGTCGATGTTTCCTCCTCAACCCTTATCGGGCTCAGTGACTTTGTCTCATAAGTGGTAACATCTTTGAGCTTGACGACGTTCTTGGGATCCACCATCCTTCCCTTTCTCCTTTGACCCTATCGAGTAACCTTTATGTATTGGCATGGAGCACCAAACTTTGGTGGTGTCATGTTTTATCCGATTCAAACACTCACTCTCTTCTTCACACAATTATATCTAGGGAAGGTACTTGTATCTTGCTCTGTGCTAAAAAATCACTAATTATCAAGCTAACGCATGATTTCTGCACTTTATTGAACTGGTCGTAATTTGTTTTCACCTTTTTCATGAATTTTCCCCCAGCTCAATTTTTCCTATGCATTGTCCTTTTATGTTGTTGCAGTAATTGTTGCACGTGACTTTTTTCCCTCATTCCCGTTGTTCAGTCAACTTATGCCTTTTTTTGTACTTTTCTTATTTTTCTATTTTTGTATTCCTTTTTCTTCTTTTTTCACTTTTTGTTTTTTTTTATCATTTTTCTTTCCTAATATCTACTACAATACACTATATACATGGCTTTCTTTATGTGTTGTAACTTTTTAAGAGTTAGTAGGTCGACTGTCCTTGTACAGTTTTTGTCGACTACCATTGACCATTACTTTTAGTATTGTTCCTCCCAAATCCTTTAGTTACACATATCCCCTATTTGTGACAGTCTTTACTTCATATGGTTGTAGCCAATGCATTATGAACTTACGAGGGTGTTGCAAAAATTTGTTGTCATAGAGAAGAACTAGGTTTCCCTCATTAAAGATTTTCTTTTTAATGTGTTCGTCATGTGAGGATTTTTCCCTTTCTTTCTTTACTTCCTGGTGAAATCCTTTCAGAGTTATATCCTCTTCCATTTACATTAGTTAACTTAACCTCTCATTTACTGCGCCTCTATCTGTCATGTTGGTAATTGCTACTACGTGCATACTGGGTACCAAAAATTCTAATGGAACCACTGCTTTTTGTCCATACACCAATCTAAATGATGTATATTCCGTCAATTTGTGTCATGTAGTCCTACATTCCCATAATATTGCTGGTATTTACCCAATCATCCTTGTTAACATTGCAGATCTTAGTCAAAGAATTTCCAAAATCTTATTGAAAGCTTCCACTGTCCCATTTTCCTAAGGATGATATGGTGTACTATTCTAGTGATATAATTCAAAATCCTTAGTCATAGCCTTGATGGTATTATTAATAAAATGAGTTCCTTTTTCACTCATCAAAATCGTGGGACATCCAAATCAGGTGATCACTTGCTCAAATAAAAAGTGTGTTATTGTTTCTACACTGTAATCTTTGACTGGTGTTGCTTCTACCCATATGGTTAAGTATTTGGTTGCAGTAATGATATATCTATATCCTAACCTTCTTTCTAGTGTATTAATAAGTCTAAAAAAATATATTTCTCATTTGTGAAATACATGCAGAGTTACTAGTGGTCTTAGGGGCATCTCATCCCTTCTGTTGGATTTTCCAACCCTCTGACAGGCATCATAGTTACGGAAATATTCCTTAGCATCTTTATGAACTGTTGGCCACCATAATCCTGTACACAATACCTTCTACGCAATATCTTTTCCTGCATAGTGTCCTCCATCGATACCTTCATGATCTTCTACTAAAACCCTAGGTCGTTCATGTTCCAATACACGCCTTCTCAAAATTCTATCTGCGCCCATATTGTATAACGAACCTGCAATGAGTTGATAGTCTGCAACTTTGAATACTGGGTTTTTCTTCGGCATAGTACTAAATTAATGTGGTGCAACTCCTTACTTAAGTATTCAATAATACCAATGAAGTATTCATTATCTACTTGTACTAAAAATAAATGTGCATCACGGAATCTGTATTCCAAGTTAGTAGGTTCTTCTCCATTCATTACCTTTGACAGGTGATCAGGTCCTTCATTCAGCCTCCCTCGTTTGACTATTACTTCAAAATAAAATTCTTGGAATAATAAAATCCATCTACAGATCCTCCCCAGGGATGATTTTAAGGATGGAAATTATTTTGAAATGTAGAAACCTTGGCGAATCTTACTAATCCTTCATATGCCAACTATAAATGGTTGGCGATATTTTTGTAAAAATATTCAAATTTCTAAGGATTTTATATAGTTTTTATAATTTTTTGGCGATTTGTAAGGTAAAATAATTTTATGCTATAGAATTTGGGCGAATCATTTTTAAAATAGTGAATCTCTTTTTTGGAAAAACCATGGAAAATTATCCCATGAGCGAAATTTAGCCCCTAAAATCATCCCTGAGATTCCTCCCCCCCAACACTGGGTCATTGACTAGATATTTGAGGGAAGAATGATCTATGAACATTTTAAAGTGTTTACCCTATAAATAATCCCTGGAATTCTGAAGTCATATACCATGACTAGGCCTTCTCTTTATGTGGTGTTGTAGTTCTGGTCCGATTCTAACAACTTCCTTCTTTTCAAAGTTATAGGATGGTCTAAGTCCCCTGCTCTTGGTTGCACCAGAATTTCTCCAAGTGCTATTATTGATGCATCTACGTGCACATGAAATGGATTTTCCCAATCTATAAATACTAGTATAGGTGTTGTCACCATATTTTCCTTTAGAGTGTCCAATCCTTGCTGACAATCTGCATTCCACTGAAATCCGGTGTCCTTCTTTAACGATTTTTCCATTGGTACAGTAATCTACGCATACCCCTTTATAAACTTCTTGTAATAGCATGTATGTCCCAGTGTTTCTCTTATCAGGTTCAACCAGTAAACCCTATTTACACACTATATGCCCCAACGATATCCCAAAAGGTGTACCAAAAATGCATTTCTTGATGTTTAATGATAACTGAAATTTCTTTCATCTTTCCAACATTAGTCTTAACACTTCTACATGGTCTTTCAAGAGACTATACACACTCCAATCATCCAGATATATTTATATAAATTGATGTATAAATTCCTTAAAAGAGTATATGACTACCATTGAAATGATAGTTGTTTCATTCATCAATCCAAAGGGCATGATTTTATATTTATAGGATACCCATTCTGTAGAAAAAGTAGTCTTATACCTGTTCTATGGAGATATTTTAATTTGATGGTATCTTGAGAATCCATCTGTGAATCAGGGATGATTTTAAGGATGGAAATTTATTTTGAAATGTAGAAACCTTGGCGAATCTTACTAATCCTTCATACGCCAACTATAAATGTTTGGCGATATTTTTGTAAAAATATTCAAATTTCTAAGGATTTTATATAGTTTTTATATATTTTTGGCGATTTGTAAGGTAAAATAATTTTATGCTATAGAATTTGGGTGAATCATTTTTAAAATAGTGAATCTCTTTTTTGGAAAAACCATGGAAAATTATCCCATGAGCGAAATTTATCCCCTAAAATCATCCCTGCTGTGAATGAATATGCTTCCTAGCCTCCCACATTCTTCAAGACCTCATCTATAAAAGGGGTAGGGAAAAGGTCATGTGAGAAAGTATCATTGAGTTTCCTCAAAACTACACAAATCCTTATCCACCCTTGCTTCTTTACCTCAACTACCATGGGGCTGATCCATTTAGATTCCTCTACTGGTTCTATAATACTAGATTCCAACATTCGATCAATTCTTCTTTCACTTTATTCCTATACACTAGATTCAGTTTGTAAGGTCTCTGTCTGACATGTCTAGCCTCAACTTTGAGGGATATATTCATCTCACCTAGCTCCCTTGCTATGCCTTTCATCTCTGTAAATTTTTTTGGAAACATGTCACTATATTAGCACAATAACTCTATTATTATTTGTAATGCTTGCTCATCCCAATAATCTCCAATACTTTCCATTTTAGGATTGTAATTCATCAAATGTTGACTTTATTAACTTTTATTGGTGCAACAAATGCCTTTGACTCCAAGGATAGACCTTCCACCTCTCTCTCTCCTTCAATCTCTGTGATCTGAATTTCGTGTGGATCATATTCATCTAGTGCTTCCTCTTCGACATGATAATATGAGAGTAACTCTTTGACTATATGCTTGTTCTATTGTTGATATTCTTTTATGATTTCAAAATATGGTTCATCAAAAAATGTCGCTCCCCTTATCAACTTCAACAATGAATCAATGTTGGGGTTCTCATGCTCGAATGAGAAGGTTATTACAAAATTTTGTTGTAATCTTGTCCATTATGTAGTTCCTCTGCACATCTCCTCATCTATGTACTAGTTCCTTGGGATCCCTTCTAATGTATGAATAAAGTGATTAGGACATTCCTCTGGTGGTGTCATATTCCATTGTGTTCTACACTTCTCCAATTTTTCAACTGGTGTTCCTTGCCCATCATATTTCTATATTGTATTGCTCCCTTGTTCTATGCCAAATCTAATGTGTAGTAGTCGTTTACACTAATACCAGTCTTGAATTGTTTCTTTATGCGCACCCCACCATCTTGTAGGTGTTTCCTTGAGTGTAATATCTAGGGATAACAACCTATGATTTTCCAAAACTTCCTCCTCGTAATTTTTCAAAAATTCTTGTAAGTCGTTTAGCCCATGAAAATGGGTAGGTTCTCTTATCTTTGTACCAACCCACCTTATTGCGTAGTTTATTCTTATGCAGCTCCTAATGGAGACTTCATGTAATAATTGTTGACAATTCTCCAACCTTGTGTTTGAGTCAATAACACATGTTGTAATGCTTCTCCATATGAGTACCCCATCTTCAGATGGATTGACATAATCCTCTTCTCGTGCAATGGTTCTATACAACTAGTTTATTTCTTTCACATCCAAACAAGTCACCTCTACAAACCTTTCTCCTTTTGAAGGATCCAATGGTGCAATGAATCTATGTTATCCTGATTCAAAAGTCATTTTCCTTGTCTTTAGGTTGATTACAGCCTGGTTATCAAATGCCCAATCCAATCCAAGTAATGTTGGGTAAGGTGTTGTGCCATCTACTATCTCTATCACTTGAAAATATGCCATAGTGCATACTCCATCCAAAACTTTTGTCACACCTTTAAGCCTTCCAATTGGTAACACTCTGTGTTGATTTTCTAGTTTCAATTGGACAGGTGAATAGCCTAATGTGGGTTCTCCCATACACTTCCCTGTCTTCTTAGGAAAGAAATTTACTTCAGAGCCTAAATCTAGTATAATATCTCCCATGTTGAAATCCCCAACATTGGAATTTAGTATGAATTCTCTACTTGTCCTTATTATTTTATGGAGATGATTGATTTTTTTCTTCTCTAACTTCCCTTCTACCTATATGTTACATATTTATAGAAGATTTTGTAATACCTTAACAGATGATGGATCATTCAATAACTTAATTGTAGAAAAGTCTTTATGGTACTTACGTTGTCTAAAGCTTGTCCTTTACTGGTATGGTCCATTGAATATGGAATCTCATACATTGGTAGGTCCTCATTTTGCTGTGTGATTGATGTGGACACAACCTTCTACTTGAGAAGCTCCTATTTGGCCTCCTTAAATGTTTCCTTTTCATTCTACGCATCAAACTGCTTTTGTGGCTCAATATTCTTCTTGACCCATTGGTGTTGAGATGGATCTTGTTTTGTTGCATCAACTCCTATCTTGGATTCTCCTTGAGTGACTATATTGATGTTTCTCCTATCATCCCTGACTTCTAAAAAAATCCACTGGAAATTTTGGTTGTTCTGGTTCCTTTTTTCCTAGATCTTTCTCAAGAGTGTTGGGCAGTTTTCTGTGTCATGGTCTATTGCACGACAGTACATACATCTCACAGGTGGAACTAGAAAACCCATTGCATAATTTCCTGGTTGTTGGAATTTGTGGTACACTGCTGATCCTCTTCCTCATCCTCCACCTATGTATCCAACTTGATCTCCTCGCGATGCATTGTATTGGGGTACATGGTTATACTGTGTGGGGTTATATTATGGCTATGCATTGTTGTACTATAGTTGAGCATTGTTGTACTATGGCTTTGCATTGTTGTACGGTGGTGGAACCTAGCTGAAATGAGGTGTGACTTTTCTTTTCATCATCTCTGCTTGCACCCTATAAGTGTATGAAGTTCTTTCTCTCATTAGTTCCAACAATATACAATCCTTATCGTCATGACCCACTGATTTGCAAAAATTGCAATATGAACTTTTTGGTAATCTCTTATACTTTTGCATCATCAGACAATGATATGGATCATTTCCATGCATCTTATGAATCTTGGACCATAGTCCTCCTGTTGGAAAGGGGTTTATCACCCCTGTTTCCAAGTACTATGAAAAAGTTTGGCATTCATTCTTATGGTGTCCTTCTGTCCTACATAGCATGCACCAAACAACTTCTCTTTTCTCTTTTCCCTTATTCTAGTTAAGTTGAAATGCTAGATTCTTCAAATACTCCTTCAAGTCCTCTATTGATAGATCTATCTGCTGATACTGGTTCTCTTCCAGTTGCAGGGCTTCCTACAAAGCTTCTTCCTAATTTTGGAACTTTTATTGTCTCAAAGGGTACTTCAAGTAGTTTTTCAGGTCTGTGATAGTCTTTGGTACTCCCTGTGGACTATTTACATCCAGGCTCATGTACCAGTCTAGCGCGTGGTCTCTTAGTGTGATAGCTAACTGTGCAAGATTTGTGTCCCCATCTTTGACCTGATTTTCTTCCCATATCTTCTCACAGATGAATAAATTATTTTTAGGGTCCTCCGATGCCTCTCCTCGGATTTCTAGTAATCTGATAGTGGAATCATGTCCTGCCATTTTGAACTATGCTGAACTACTTCCTCCGTATGGTGTAGATAATTGACTGTTACTTCCTGAATTCACTCCCCCAATTGATTTTCCTTGAATAGATCCTTGTCCTATTGTTCTTAGTCCAGTAAAATTTGGTTGTCTAAATGCTGGTGTTCTTTTGGGTCTATTAGTGGTACATGGGGTTGTAGGTTCCACATTGACGATGATCTAGATTGGAGTTTTTCCTTCTGTTCTCAACCTTGGACCACTTGTTTTACTTTTTTATGTCACAAACAAGATTTCCTCAATATTATCCATAGCCCAGAGATCCTCTACCACTTCTTCAATGCTCACCAAGCCCTCTTTGTCGACTATGGCTCTCTTCTTATTATTCATTTTATATTGGTAAGGTATTTTGTTGCGCATATTTCCAGCCTTTTCCATTGTCTTATTTATTTGTTCCTCTTCCATCATGATTTTGTCCATGGCCTCCTTATTATTTCCCTTATCCATATCCCTGTCCATATCTCAACCTCCTGTCAGTGCTTCCCTTCCCCCATGCACACAGGGAAGTTTAGTTCTCTGATTCCATGGTGATCACACCATTGTCATACAATAAAATCTTGATTGAAGTATACAACGATCTGATGTACATCACTTTGGGTCCCTTTAGAAAATCCTTCTCTATTACAGTGTAGGAATTCACAGTATCTACTGCAAATTCAGTGATAAACCCTGCAACAATATTTTCTAACCAGAAATCAACTGCGCACATGATTTTTTTATTATCTTGATGTAACTGAACGATCTCCATAGGATTCCACTCCAGTTGTTTGATCTGATTTGTAGGGTGGTTGTCCTTTAACCTCAATAACCACTCCTACAAAAAATGAGGGAAATCAAAAAACAATACCTCATGCAAGTCGCTAAACATGTATTTGTCGAGATATTTACTCGGTGTCAACTTAGGGTTTTTTTTGTCCTTCTGCACAAACTTGAGTTCCTTTGTTCTCAACCATATTTCAATATACACCTTCATTGGATTCCATGGCCTAAACATTCCCTTCCATACTTTTATCCTCCGTGATTTTCTTCCACAAATCCCAACCACTCAATCCTGTGCAGTTCTAACCAGAAAAAAAAACATTTGTTGGTTACTTTCTTGGGCTAACCCAGGTTCTGGTCTCAAACAGGTTTCCAACAAAACCCTCAAAACTATTGGCCCTCCTCGTAAACCAGAAGGCAATGTTGCGCACATGATGCACAATGTAGTCCCACCTAAGATAACTTTTATGGGGGACTGCAATACTCAGGTGCTTGCAGTCTAGGAATGAGTGGGGATTGTGGTTGGCTTATTTTTCCTTATGCATTATCCTTGTTAATCATTCATCTACTTCTATGATTCATTCATCTTTAAACCTATGCATGCATGCTGATATAACTACTTTAACCGTTCATTCTTAAGATACCGATTAATAGAAAAGTAAAGCATTCATTAACAATCACATAGAACACAAGGTTTATCATGGTTCACCCCCTCCTGGGGCTATGTCCAGAAAGATCTGGCTTCTCTGCTATTTTATTTATTCTGCTGCAAAATCTTGCGATGTGTGCATTACATCTTCAATATTACAATCAAAATGAGGGTAATTACCCTCTGTGAGGCTGACTATATCATACTAGGCTCCTCAGCCTATGACCTAACCCTCCAAAACTAACTTATTTGACTCTACCACAAGAATCATAAAAAAAAATTCTTACAATTATCAACTGACTGCATTTATCTCTTTTTCTCTATCGGTTTCCTCTCCTTTCCTAGACCTCCCAGGTCCTTATTTATACTACGTTATAGGTTTATAGACATTACAATGTTTGTCAAAAACCATAATCCTAACATGGTTAGCCTTGTCTGCCTATGTGCCATGTTTCTTTTCCTCCCACATGCTACTTTTCATTCTTTTTCTGAATGTGGATTTCCTGCCGCCTATTGCACGTGCTCCAAAAATAGGCCTTTCTCTCCAAAATTGGGCCTATTCCCAAAACAAATCTTTCTCCGAAAAATAGGCCTGCGCCCAAAATAAAATTTCTTCCCAAAAAAGGCATGCACCCAACATATGTCAATAAAAAGGGAGCACACAATGTCAGCAATGATTTTTCTAGGTATTTGCTTACAATAATTTTTTGAATGTAGCATTTCATTTGTCGTGTTCATTGCACACACACACACAACTAGTAATTATGTGTATTTTCAATCAATTAGGTAAGTACCAAGTTAAATATATGAATGGATATATTGAGCCTCTTATCAATGAGCTACTAAAGTTATGGGTTTTCATCACTATGTATGACATCTATGGATGAATAGGGAAACAAAATTTCAATTCCATCGAATTCTTACATGGCAAATTCATGATGTGTTAGGGATACGACATTTTTGTGGTATGTAATGTACTACTACAGTTTAAAAGTATATAATTTTATGAAAATATCATGCATGTTTTTTAAATAATTCCTTGGTATATAATTGATAATAACATTAGTCCATATGTTGTGTAAAATCCCCATCCCCAAGATGGACCATGCCACATAAAATTTTGACTCTCTAATACCGATTTAATTAACAATATGTCCTGCATATGATTACAATTATGCAGTTCGACGCATTTCCAACAATATTTTAAACTTAAGAATAATTAAAACAGTGAAAAACCATAACAAAAAATAGATAAATCATCACACAACAATTAAAAAAAATACATATAAGACACTTATCTTTTATGTAAAGAACTAACTACATGCAAACCTTGGACTTTCCTCCCAGCCATAGACTCTATTGCTCATAAAATATTTGCAGTAGGTCACCTCGAGATGGGGATCAACTCCACTAGGGAAAATGAATCCTAATCTAGGATATGGTCTATCAAACAAAATAAATTCTCAAAATAAGGTGCTAACTCCAAAAACTATCCTACAATCTCTCATTCCCCATATCATATCCAACCCCAGGAAGTGTTCCCATTCTCTACTCAAAAGTCCTTCGACTACCCCACCTCCCTTTCGAGGCTTCAACAATAGGATGGATAGGAAGTCTCAGATCTCTATAGATGTATCTTGGAACATAAGGAAACATTTCCCATCAGTTCTCTCACCTGGAGAGAATGATCACAAGCCTAGAAAACCACTTCTTCAGAAATAACATAAGCTTGACAACCTACTTCTTCAGCTCCAATTACCTAGGTTTGTTGGTTACTAATAGCTCCAAAGCTTCCCAAGTAAAGGTATTGCTGATGGATGGAAAAGTGTATGTAAGGCAAGAGTGGATGAGAGAATAATGAGAGAATGATGGAAAATTGTACTAAGTTCTTATTTTAAGTATGCATGTTCCGAACTTGACACTTTCCATGTTGGGAATTACCTTGTCCCCACTTGGTGATACGTTCCACATCCTTAAGAAATTAGGGTAAAAATATCATATAATTAAACTTTAAGAAATATTAATATAATATTCCCTTGGGATTAAGCCCCCTTCACTTAGCCCCTCTTCCTAGACTCTTATTGCCCATTTCCTCTCTAGTGGAATTCTATACCCCCATACTCTTTTGTCTAGTTGGTCTATAGTAGTGATGTATTTTAAGTAATAATCTGAGTGTGATTACATATTACAATGACAGGCTCACCGACCTTTTAACATATTGTATATCCAACCTAATAATCATACAGGCACTCTGGCCTAAAAAAATATATACAAATGGACTTTGGCCCAACATATCCTGGCTCACCATCCTATAGGTACATTTAGAATAGGGGTTCGTCCTAGGCATATTACATGTTGTAGGACTTCAAACAAAGGATAAATATGCATTTCAAGTATGTGGTCCTAGGATGAAATATTTTCATTCAAGAAGTTTAGGAAAGGAGGTGTTTGATGAGTATATGCAGTTTCTCCCTAAGAACCATAGGTATTGAACTATTTTAACACATCTTTTAAATTTGAAAGAAGAGACTAGAATAAAACCACAAAGAATGACACATCACCTATGGAAGTTGGAATACAATAGAAATAATCAAGGTAAGAAATTAGTCTATGTATCATGTTGGAATATTCACTAATACTAAGAGGGGGGGTGAATCAATATTCGAAAGTTTTTACCATTTTTAATAATAACATGTAAACATTAAGTTGTCAACAATTTATCACTTATGATTTCATTCAAGATATTATAAACATGTAACCACAAATAAATAGTGCACAATAATCTTATGTGAAAAAACAAATGGAAGAAAAAAATAGAACGATTTTAATATATATCTTGAATATTACATTCACTAGAAGCACCAACTTCCAAGATTTTCCAATGCCAACTGGAAAGAGGATCCAACCCCCTAGTTTATAGGCTCCAACTTGAAGGAAGATACAACTCCCTAGATTCTCCAACTCCAACTGGAAGGAGGCTCCAACCCCCTATTTTATAGGATCCAACATGAAGGAAGTTCCAAATCCCTATATTCTCTATCTCCAACTGGAAGGAGGCTCCAACCCCCTAGTTTTATGAACACCAACTCAAAGGAAGCTTCAAATCCCCTACAAGAATGAGCCTACTATTTGAAGACACCAATCTTCCCGTGCACCACCCTTGTTTCTCAGGAACCAACTTGAAGGAGAATTCGATCTCCTACCTTGCACCACCCTACCACCCTTAAATATAAATGAGAGAATCAACTTGTCACTATTACTTTCATTGACATTGATATATCACCATCATAAAAACTAGCTCGATTACAACTGATACATCACCATCATCATAAAAAATGGATACACCATAAATGATACATAAACATCATCAAAAATATATCCATCACAACGTATACATCAACATCATCAAACTGGGTCCACATAGAAATACTAAGTCCACATGGGTCCACATATAAAACCTGACATCACTTCTTAAATTTGCATACAAAGCTACTCAGAACTGTACATCAAATATGCAAACTTGTAAGATTCACCACAAGCTCAATCTTCCATTTCTGATTATGAAAGTTGGACCTAATATATTAGGATATATTCTCCTTTTGATGTAATAAGTGGAATTTAATTTGGACATATGAAGCTTTAGATATAACTATTTTATCTTGAACACCTGTTTGGGACTATTTTTTGGATTAGTCACAAACCTTAACGTTAAACAAGTATAACTATGTACCTATAATGAATCAAGGTTTGAAAATTGTACTCAATATTATTTGATATCTTCTATGAAATTCCTCTACATTTCACTCCTTGCATCATCCCTAAAAAGGATTTATAGCGAAAATGGTAGACCTTCCAGAATTCTGACCTATTCTGGAGAGATAACTTGTACATATTGCCACACACTCAATATTTTATATCTAATTATGAAACTCACATACAAAATACTAAGGAATGTATAATTTCCAGTGCAATTAGTCTCACATAATTTGGATCCTCTATGAATAATTTATTATTGTTTTACTTGAAACACCTATTTGAGTCTAGTTACAGGACTAGTAAAAAACCCTATCTCCCAAAGAGTGTATCTCCAAAAGAAAAATGACCCATAAGCTGAAATTCATACCAAACGTACCTTGATATGTCTTCTCAACATAATCCAAGTTTCTCTATATGAATCATTTCATAAAACAAGTTATAGAGAAAATTCCAAGATGAACTTTAAAGAACATACCTTAGAACACATGATCACAAGACTTCATCTTCCCTTGGAATTTTTCCCTTCTTGACTTCATTTTCCCTCTAAAATTCGCTTCCAATATTGTGATAAGAGATCAAAAAATTGAATGATGAAAATTAGAGGTTCTTAATATGTATTTATACCCTTCCAAGAACTTCCTTTACTTAACTTTTGTTGATTTTTCTATGTGATATAATATTATTACAATGATGAGTGTTCCATATATAGAGAACATATGGAGACCATCCATGAAAGGATGTGTCCCTTGGATAATCAATAACTATTTATTATAAAAATTTTCTTATTATATATATTACTTAATAATCAATAATTATATTATTAATTATCAATCTAAGAGAATGTCTTCCCGATGTTGTCCAAACATCAACACTCCCTCTCAACGAGGGACACATTCTGCATCATGCCAAGCTTGTCTCTAAAGTATATAAAATCAATCCTAGACTCATGAAACTTGTATGTTAGTCTTGGGATATGTCTCTCTCCTACTTGAATGAAGAATAACTCCTTTTGCGGCTCTCCCTTTGAGCCAATTGACTCTCTCTGAGATCAGGCTCACTCTGGTTCTGCATGTGATAGCATCTAACATCTTGAGTCTTTATCATTCCTTGTCAAATCACCATGACTAGGAAAAATACTATATTAGGTTCATTCACCACGCATACACCCCTACGAGTGAATTTTATCCTGATGTTAACTGACACGTGGAAAGAACCTCAAGCACATCGAGTCCATATTATTCCTTGTCATGAACAAGTAAGGACTATGCCTGGGCCCATTTACCACAAGTGCACATTTATGATAAAGGTATCCTATCTCCATTGTTATGAAACCCAATCTAGGAGAAGGTATGCCCGATGCTAAAAAATAAACACTGCCTCTTATCTAGGGAGGTATCTTTGCATGATGTCTTTATCTTGTAGTCGACTGACTACTCTATAATCAAATAGTAACACACAACTATTGTTCAATGACACATATTCACTGCCAGTGGTACACAACCACTATAGTAGCACACACATACTATCCAAATATACACAGTCTCCTACATTGGTACACAACCACCATAGTAGAAAAATGTCTGTCACACATGGCACTCCCATGTGGACTTCTAGAGGCTACTCTCTCTAGGAACACTGGGGTCAACTCCCCATAGTGTGTGGCATCAACATAAACTCTCTTGAATTTTCCTCGGGTGCTATCCATAAGGGATGTGTCCTCATGTGCTCTCCATAAGGGACATTTGTCTATAATCCTGAACCCACTTATTCATTCTCAAATAAGTGTCCCACTTATCCCTTTTTAGATAAGTGTCCTCACAGATCAACTCAAATCAGTGATAGAGGAGTATGATATGGAGAATGTATGTCACACATGGCACTCCCATACTTTTAGAAGATACTCCCTCTAGAAACACTAGGGTCAACTCCACATAGTGTGTGAAATCAAGGTCAACTCCCTTGACATGTCCTCATGTGCTCTCCACAAGGGATGTTGGGTTGTAAAACCAAACCCACTTATTCCTTCTCAAATAAGTTTCCTACTTATCCCTTCTTAGATAAGTGTCCTCACATATCAACTCAAATCAGTCACAAAGGAGTACAATCTAGAGAATGTCTCAGGAAGATGCAAACATAAACACTCCCTCTCAATGAAGGAGGCATTCTATGCCATGCCAAGTCTGTCATGGAAGTACTCAAACTTCATCTTGGTTTTGTAAGAAAATACACAACATGGTCATATGTAGGAAGGTACTACACCAGTACTTCCTTCCTCTGCACCATGTCTCATATGTAATGGTACTTGAAGAAGGGGTAGGTAGATGCCTGAACTAGCCATAGAAAGAGAAATGCATGACTTACATGCAAGACTCGAGAATATGGAGACAACACAGAGGTGTATAGCTGGTGCTGGGGATCTTAGTGATTCCGAAAGTGAAGATGAAGCTAGACATGAAGGAGAAGAAGTCACAACAGAGGATGCTGCAAATGAATGCCTGATTAGGGCTGTTGCAAGGATGGGTGCTAAGGCAAAAATGGACATTCCAGTATATGAAGGAAACCTAGATGTTGAAGAACTTCTAGACTGGATTAGAGCTCTGGACACATATTTTGACTATGAGGATGTCGAGGAAGACAAAAAGGTCAAACATGCTATCACAAGATTGAAAGGACATGCAGCATTGTGGTGGGATGAGATACAAACTGACAGACACTGCAAAGGCAAGAAGAAGATCAAGAGTTGGGATAGGATGATCGCAAAGATGAAGGCGAAATTCATTCCCATGGATTACCAAATTACTCTATTTCGAAGAATGCAAAATTTGAGATAGAAGTTGATGACAGTGAAGGAGTACACTGAAGAATTCTATAAGTTGAACATCAGGGAAGGTCATCACGAAAGTAATGATGAAAAGGTTGCCAGGTACATGAATGGTCTGAGATACGACACTCAGGATGAGATGAGCATGATGACCATCTGAACGGTGGAATATTCTTATCAGATGGCCGAGGCAGAAGTCAACCTAGAGGCAAATCAATCATCCAAGATAGAAATCAGAAACCCAAGGAAGATTGGAAGAAACCTCAGACTCAAACTGAGAGAGGTGGAAGTTCACAGAGAGGGCAGAATACCGAACAGAGAGGTTAGTATAATGATGCAAACATTTTTCCTCATACCAGAGGTAGAGGAAGAGGAAGAGGTGGAGTGGTAAAATGATTCTCATGTGGAAAGAATGGACACAAATCTTATGAGTGTCCAAAAAAAAATAAAGAAGGTGGTGAAACTCACATCGCCGAAGCACAAAGGCAGAATGTTGAGGAAGAAGATGCTGAAGGAAAAATATCGCTGATGATGCGAAAAGTTCTCTTAATGCCAGAGAAGGAGGTGGAG
>JASDQU010680958.1:65754-79118 GCA_032191745.1 Picea mariana | reverse complement strand
GGCGGATAGTAACGGAGTTTATTCCATATCTTCCTTGGAACTGTAGTTCAAATACATAGCAATGATGACCTGTAGATTGTATGGGAGGGAGGACACCACACATTTTTTCCTCCCATGGGTGCCTCTGATGCATACAGTCGCAGAAGGCTGTTCCTTTGACTGGGCCAAATTGTTCTCAGATAGTCTAACCAATTGGGTTACAGAATATCGGATGTAGAGGGTGAGCAGGAAGACCGCTTCACTTTTTATGTCTGCATATCTCATGGATGCCATGTGTTTCATGATGCCTTTTCCATTAATGAGTTGGAGCTGGGCTCCATCTGATGTCGAGCCTATCCATGTATACCATTCAAATCTTTGGGAGGATAAGGCTGCCAATTTCATATACTAAATTTTCAATTGGGTAATGGTACCGATGCATGTCACCATCTTCGGTAATCCACCGCCCAGGATCTCAGATAGCATCACGACCAATTTGAGCAGCGTGGATAACTGGTACGTGGAGGCAGAATTTTCATATATCAGGGTTTTCGACGCCTCTATTCCTCCACATGCTTTACCATTATTTATACCCGATAGGCTAGTTTGTCGTGAAATCGCTAGGCAAACCATGATTGGTAGCATAAGCAAAGAGCTTAAAGGGTTTTCGAAGAAGGTATGGCCACCTTTCCCCATTCATTTAAATACCTATTCTTTATTATATTTCAGGCATGCAAAGGCCAAGGCAGCAGCCTTAGAAGATATTAAATTGGTCCACATCAAATTCAAGAAACATGACCCACACAGGGTTGTGAGTAATCACATGGCTAATTATGGCCTTAAAATATTTGAACATGAGAATTCATCTCATGATGATATTTTTCAAGGCGCGAGATCTTATGTCAAAGTTTTGGGTCGGATACAAGCCCTGTTGCCTGAAGAGAGGGCCGATGTTTTCAAATTCCAAGAATACCGACAGGGCTGTCTTCCCTCAATATTACAGGGTGTGAACCCAATGACCGTAGAGGCGTAGCAAACGAAGGCCAAGATCTCCAAAGATTCAACACCCGACCGAGAAGAACACCAAGAAAAGAAAGAGCAAACTAGGGGCCCGAAACAAGAAGCTGAGACTCCCAACCCTCCAAGTGAGCCAACCTCGGTTGTTACTTCGGGGAAATCATCTAAGCAGATCAAAAATCCCATCATTTCTGTTACCCCCCTACAGTCCACAAAGGGGATCCCAGACGCAGGTTGGATTTTCGGCGAAGAATTAACACCCATAACAATGGGCGAGCTACCTCCGAATAAATTCTTCTTTGATATGAAGAGAAAGGTTGTCGTGAAACAAGAACTTTACCAAGAGGCAGGTACGGTATCCAAGAAATTTAAAATTTTAACTGATGGGAGAACTATGAAAAAAGAAGAATTTGAAACTCAAATAGCAGGAACATTAGAGGCTTTCGCTACATCCAACCAATATTCAGTCGGGACCCTAAAGGATCAGCTGAAGCGAAAAAATTGTTTGATCAAAACATTAGAGGCTAAACTAGCTACAGCAGAGGCTGCTGCCAAAGATCAGGTGAATACAGGTTTAGAACAAGCTAGAGTAGCTGATCAAAAGGAAATTGAGAGGCTCAAAGCCGATCTCGAACAGACACAACTGATGGCTCAGACAAGTTAGATACAGATAGGCCAGCAAGGAGAATTGATAGAGAAAATACAAGCCAAATTAGACTTCACCGAAAGCCAGGTAATCAATATCGGGATATTTCAATCCCAAGCTATATAAATCAGAAAAAGAGTGTCAGCAGCTCAACAAGGTCTACTTGCTAAGGTGGAAACGATTCAAAACAACTACCAACTCATTGATCGAGTATTGGAAAACCTCACTCTTAGAGAAAAAGACGCTGGGGCGTCTCGGGTTGCTTTCCAGGAGGCTATTATAGCCATGATGAGAAGGGAAACATGCAGTAGTTCTAGGTTTTCTATCTTAGAGCAGACCTAAGGCAACATCTTGTTGAAAGAATGGGAGCGTAACATATGTGAAGGTAGACAACAAGCTAAAGAGATAAGAAAGTCTTGTGAAGAAACCTTTAGTTTTCTAGATGGGAGTTGGTTGGGTCCCAATGGTGAAAGCAGCACTGAGATACTAGGCCAGATCAATACAGCCAAGCATCTGCTCAATATAAAGGAAAATAAAGAAAGAGAGTTGGCTAAAATATCACAAATAACCCAGACGGACATAGTCCAAATAGATAAATGGCTAATCAAACCGAGTGTACAATTATGTTCTATCAGCGCCAAAGACCAACAGGTGGAAGGAAAATTACCAAAATTGGTGAAGGATTGTTACACTTTTGAGGCTAATAATCAAGCAGAACCTTCTAAGTTGATATCCTAGCTGGTGGAGAAGTGCATCATTTGCACAGAGCATGCGAAGAGGCAGGTTTCCGGTACCAAATAAGGACAGAGACAAATAATTGAAATGTTTAATCTCCTTTGTTGTAACTGAAAACCTCTGGAACAATTGAGATTCTAGCATATAGAAATTTGTATAAATATACACTTTGAAGAAAGAAAATGGGCTGGACCTTTTTGGTCAATTGTAATAGAGACTACCTCCTTTTTGAGAATTAATACAAAGCAATCCGGAGACTCCTGATTCCGTCCAGACTGTGTTATGAGTTTGTTTTCTCTGTGATTTCATATTCATTTTCATTTCACTTATTTATATTTCTGATGAATGTTTCATTGCAATTTAGTAAAACCTCTACTGTGGTGATAAATTTTTAGCCATCTATATCATTTACAGTTTTTCCTCTGTATCAGCTATTAGCAGGTACAAGACCTGTGAACCTTTTATATTGTCATATTTTATGCTTCGTCAGATTCCTTCTTATCTTATTTTCTTCTTCTATTTACAGCGTGAGATTCTCCCTTGATAGGAGCCTCAAGTTATAGACAATTTAATGTTTTTATCACATTTCACACACCATTTATTTAAAATATAACTCAGTTACAGAAAAAGGCCTTTGGTTTGCATTTTATCTTTAACATAAATCAAATAGTTCTCTTTTATACGATCAAATTGATACAACATCAAAAACCTCGAACTCACTTTTAATTTACTGTTCCTCTATGATTGTTCCCATTGCAAGACAACCTAATATTGAACCTGGTTTATCAGATCAAACCCATATCGCCTTAAACCTTTTCGATACTATACTTAAAACGACCAATACCTGGGTAGAACTTGAGCATTCGTGGGCTGCGATTGAACGATATATAAACATTCAGGAACAGTTGGAAGCGAGACAGTGACAGCCTGGAAATCAACCTTAGCTTCCTTTCTCGAAGGTTGACTCTTTTCCCTATTTTATCCTTTACTCACTTTCGGATGCCTAGACACTGTACTTTCTTAAGCCTTAAGTACAGACTCTGGAACAACAGTTACTTTGCCACAGATTGGTCTCATTTGTGGCTGCCGGAAAATGGACACCCCAATAAAATTAGGATAAATCGTGAATGTTATCTCAACCACACCGTGACGGATCTAAATGATGCAAACGAACCTTTTATTGAATCTACTCATTCATTTGAAATGTAGGGAATGAACACCTTCTTTGGTAACTTCATGACCAAAACTTCCTCCATCACTGATCATGGGCAAAAATCAGAACTTACGACCTATACTTAGTCATCAGCTTTTCCAAGTATGCCAAACACTGCTAACGAAGTTCAAATCTGGTCGTTGTACTTTGATGGATCCAAATCCAAAGAAGGAGCCGGTACAAGATGTGTACTCATTGATCTCGCAGGTAATAAGACTTTCATTACCTGTCTATTAGAGTTCGAGTGCACTAATAACACCTTCGAATACAAAGTGCTTATACAAGGGCTTAAGAAAGCTTTGGATATGGGCATGATAAATTCAACGGTATTCGGTGATTTAGAAATCGTGGTCAGGCAGGTAAGAAATTCCATACATTTCTTATCACCACATCTGAAAAGTTACCAAACTGAGGTATGGAGTTTAATGCAAAAATTTTCAACATTTAATATAAATTCCATTCCTAGGCTAAATAATTCAGAGGCTGATTTATTGGCTAATGTCGCTTCTAAACTTTTNACAGATTGGTCTCATTTGTGGCTGCCGGAAAATGGACACCCCAATAAAATTAGGATAAATCGTGAATGTTATCTCAACCACACCGTGACGGATCTAAATGATGCAAACGAACCTTTTATTGCATCTACTCATTCATTTGAAATGTAGGGAATGAACACCTTCTTTGGTAACTTCATGACCAAAACTTCCTCCATCACTGATCATGGGCAAAAATCAGAACTTACGACCTATACTTAGTCATCAGCTTTTCCAAGTATGCCAAACACTGCTAACGAAGTTCAAATCTGGTCATTGTACTTTGATGGATCTAAATCCAAAGAAGGAGCCGGTACAAGATGTGTACTCATTGATCCCGCAGGTAATAAGACTTTCATTACCTGTCTATTAGAGTTCGAGTGCACTAATAACACCTTCGAATACAAAGTGCTTATACAAGGGCTTAAGAAAGCTTTGGATATGGGCATAATAAATTCAACGGTATTCGGTGATTTAGAAATCGTGGTCAGGCAGGTAAGAAATTCCATACATTGCTTATCACCACATCTGAAAAGTTACCAAACTGAGGTATGGAGTTTAATGCAAAAATTTTCAACATTTAATATAAATTCCATTCCTAGGCTAAATAATTCAGAGGCTGATTTATTGGCTAATGTCGCTTCTAAACTTTTGCCCACAAAAGGTCTTTCTCCTAATGCATTTTCGATTGAATTATTGTTTAGGCCGTCAATCCCAGATAACATTACCAATTGGAGAGTCTTCGACGATGATAAAAAAATCATCAACTTMTTGCATATGGAGGACACTTTCCAAGGTGCAGTCATCGACAAGAGCACTCATGATGAAAACCTCCACAACTTCACGGTAATATCAGATCCTAGATCTCCTGAATTGACATCTAATCTGGTAAAMTCTACTCCTAGATCTGTTKTAATACTAGAGAATTTTTATGACTTGCATAATAAATTTAGAGGGTCGGTTAATTGTAAAATGAACAATTCTTCCTTGACCTATGAGACGGTAAAATTAGGAACTAARGAAAATCCTCAAAATATTAATTTGGGAATGGGATGCTCCAAGCAAGAACGATCTTCCTTTATAAATCTATTTAAAGAATTTAAAGACATTTTTTCCTGGACATATGACAATTTCAAAACATTTTATCCTAATATAATACAACATGTCATCCCTCTGAAACCACAAACTCAACCTTTTCAGCAGAAATTAAGAAAGATGCATCCCGAATTGGAACCCATTGTCAAGAAGGAATTGAATAAATTACTAAATGCAAGGATAGTTTTCTCAGTGAGGCACACGCAATGGGTGTCTAATTTAGTTCCTGTAATGAAGAAAAGTGGTGAAATTCGACTCTGTGTCGACTTTCGTAACTCGAATCGAGCATCTGATAAAGACAACTATCTCGTTCCTCCAATGGAACAAATTATTCAGCAGGTATCTAGTTGCAAAAGACTATCTCTGTTAGATGGTTTTTCGGGATACAACCAGGTCCTCATGTCTCCCTCAGACCAGCTAAAAACCACCTTTCGTACCCCATGGGGCACTTATGCCTACAGGAAGATGCTTTTTGGGCTTATAAATGTTGCGGCCACTTTCCAGAGAGTAATGGATGTTGCTTTTTGTGGTCTCATAAATCAATCAGTAGTGGTCTATCTTGATGACGTTACCATTTTCTAAAAACAAGAAAGATCACTTGTCTCACCTTAGGGCTGTCCTAGAACGATGCCTCAAGTACAACATATCTCTCAACCCTAAGAAATCAGTCTTTGTGGTAGAGAAAGGAAAACTACTTGGGTTCATAGTATCCAAATACAGAATGATTATCGATCCCAAAAGAATCCAAGCTATTGCCAAACTTCCCCCTCCCTCCAAAAAATCCATGCAATCCTTTTTAGGCTAGATTATTTTCCTTAGAAGATTTGTCCCAAGTTTCTCATAAATGGTAATACCTTTACAAAATTTAATTAAAAAGGATGTTAAGTATTGTTGGGGACCTCAAGAAAGTCAAGCTTTTGATTCTATTAAAAAAACAATAATAGAAGATCCTTCCTTGATGAGTCTCGATTTCTCTCAGGATTTCACTCTTTACACTTTCGCCTCCGACCGATCTTATGCTGCTGTGTTAACACAAAAGAACATTGAAAGCAATGAAATACCCATTGCCTTCATGAGCTCATCTTTCAAAGGGGCAGAGATGAATTAACCAACTGTTGATCAACATGCATATGCTGTTTTTAAAGCAGTGAAACACTTCCGGTCATACTTGCTGAAATCCATAACTAAAGTCATCGTTCCTTACCCTGTTGTGAGAAACTTGTTAGTACAAAAGAAATTGGGTGAAAAACGGGCAAATTGAATGACATCGTTACAAGAATATGACATCGAAATAACTCTTGCACAAATTGTTGTAGGACAAGGCCTATGAAAACTAGTGGCTGATTCAGTTGAAGGACAAGAAAGTCAAATTAACATCTCAACTGTAAATCAACACAACGAGAAACAAATCAGTTGTACACAAGTTGATGCTAATTCTTGGTATGATGATATTAAATTTTATTTAACACATGGATCTGCTCCTCACTATCTTGACCCTAAAAACATAAGAACACTCAAGTTAAAATCTGCATCTTTCTAGTTAATAAATGATGTTTTGTTTCGAAAGAATTTCGACAGTGTTCTTATGCGTTGTTTGGGAAAGGAAGAATTAGAAAAAGTACTATTTGAACTTCATGTAGGTGAAGCTGGTGGACACTTCGGTGGAGACACCACTACTCACAAAGTGTTAAGAGCTGGGTACTATTGGCCCACTTTGTTTAAATATGCCCACACTTTATGCCGTAAATGTATAATTTGCCAAAAGGCTGCAGGTAGGGTCAAGAAGGAAACATTTCCTTTGCAACATGTCACTGTAGATTCCCCTTTTCAGCAATGGGGTCTTGACATCATAGGACTTATTAATCCTTCTTCTTCACAACAACATAAGTATATTATTACAACAACAAATTATTTTACCAAATGGTCCGAAGCTACACCTTTGAAAGTGGTAAACATGAATCAGGTAGTATATTTCCTTAATTCACATATTATTACTCGATTCAACATTTTTGAATGTCTAGTCTTTGATAACGCATCTTATTTTTCATCCATGGATATGAATGTGTTTGCTTTAGAAAAAGGGATTAAATTGAAATATTCTGCCAGATACTACCCCCAAGTGAATGGTCTAGCAGAATCAACAAACAAAAATCTGATCAAGATCATTAAGAGGACAATTTCTGAAAACCACAAGAACTGGCACAATGCACTATTTAATGCACTATGGGCTGATAGAGTGACACCCAAAACCTCTATTGATAATTCTCCTTTCTTTCTCATTTACGGGAGAGAAGCAATCCTACCTCCTCATGTTTTACTTCCATCTCTGCAATTATTGCAGAAAGTCCAAGAAGAGGTCTACCCTCCTCTGGAAAGTCGAATTAATGCCTTATTAAAACTGGAGGAAGTAAGAGTGCGAGAAAAGCAGAAGCTGGATCAGCATCAACAGATTGTAAAAAGCTGGTTTGATTCAAACTCTTCTTCAGATAGGAACTTCGAGGTAGGATACTTGGTTCTAAAATGGGATAAACCGCACGAGGGAAAGGGGGAACATACCAAGTTCCAGAATCTGTGGTTGGGACCGTTTGTAATTTCTGAGAAACTAGGTCCCAGCTCTTTCCGTATGCACAATTTGGAGGGACAGCCAGACACTTTCCCAATGAATGGCCAAGCTCTCAAAAGGTATTTCTCCTGATAATTCCAGATGCACCTCTCTGTACATATTTTTTGGTTTTAATTTTCCTTTTTGTCTTTTGATTTTGGTTCTTTTGATTTTGCTTGTTTTCACTGGTTTTTGAATAAATTTATGTCTGGGTCATCATTTAGTTCATGAAAGGAAACCAAAAGTCTCATCACAAAGCAACATTCGAGGTCATTTCAAAGCATCAGTGCTATAAAATGCTAAAATTCAGACTAGTAAAGGAAACATTATGTTCAAAATAGTCTTCTTGGTTTCACTTTATAATCACGAGAAGATACAATCATCATTAAAACTCTTTATGCTGTCCCTATTTTTAAAGAAAACAACTCAAGTATGCCTTCATGTCCTCAAAAAGTTGTTCTTATTAGGAAACTAATATCAGATCACGATGAAGGTCGTCAAACAAAAATTTAAGTCGGAAAATATCAAGTTTTTTGACGTATGAAATTTTCAGCATCACCCCGCTCTCCTAAAGATCATAAAGTTTATGTCAAATTGTAAATAACTTCTAGAGAGTTGAAAGCACTGCAGGGTGTGGGAAGTGTCTGTAAACCCATCGAGATACTGAATAGGTTTGCAGGTAGCGGGTAAATGCAGGCATGATGCCAAGGCAAGTTTGTCGGGGTACTGAACAGGCCTGCTGGCAGCGAAGCAATGTCGGGTTCAACAAAATTATCAAGTATAACTTTTTTGGTATTAATCATAAAATGTCCTTCATATTGAATTGATATTTCTTGGATAGGGTAGAGGTGTTAGAGTGGGTTAATTGAAATCCCTGCCGAGGCTATGGATGCTTGCTAGAAGCAGTGGCCCTGTCAACAGTATCAGAGTCATTTGCCTAAACATCATCTCACTTGTAATTAAAACTTGTCACCGGATTGCATTTGGACAGAAACACATCTGACACTAGACTGTGTGATTTTTTATTTTGATCGGGATGCTTGACTTACTGTCGACTGTTCTTTTCAATCATTCTGATCTGTCCTAACATGAAATTTCTAGTGAGGCAGAGATAATTGCTTCGCCCAGTAAGTCACCATTGTTGGCAGCCCTACATGATTTCGTTATTTGAACAAGAAATTACATTTTCTGTAGCTTCCTTCACCTCATCTTGTAAATATTTTCGTTTTCATTTTTGTTTTCTTTTATGTTTGATTCATGACTGAAAGAATGAATCAAACATGAAAACTTAACTTCATACTATATCTCTATACACGACATTTTTTTTAAGGGTCTTTATGCTTATATCCAATTTAAATCCAACACTTGATTGACTTATCTTTGGAATGTTTTGGATATTGATATAATTTGTATATGCTTAGATGGTTTGCATTTGAATTATGAGGATTTTTTTGTTTTGATATATTTAAACCCTTTGGAAAAACAATGGTCATGCTAGTAGTCATGTTAATCAATGTGCAACTATTGTACTCTGTACTTAACTCACCTTGCTGGCATAGTGAATTAATGAGCCTCTCATTACGGGTAGAGGTTATTGATTCTGTGTGTCAGGTTTTCATTACCAGGGATGGTAAAGCTTCACGAACAAACCCTCGATGTTCATGTTATGATAACATAGGGACTTCTTTATGGTTGTTTCCCTTTTATCCATTCAGATATGTCCCTATCGCTCCTACCATCCAAACCTAGAACTGTTTTGAGTCACCCCTGTTACATCCTAGTCGCATTTGTAATGGCTCATGTTGTTCGTTTGGAGCCGAATGGCTCTCAGGAATTTCTATCACACGATGATGTGATCGGAGATTTAAAGATCCAAGGCTGGGAGGCCTTCCTTAAAATATTCGAAGGCCATAACCTTCAGGTGGCGAAGGCCTTCGCATAGACTTTCGATGGATGCAGAGCAAAGAATTGGGATTACCCAGTTAGAGGCAACCGAGGAGTTTGTGAGTGAAGCCATAAGGCTTCCATCCACCGGTGAGAAATGGTTCAAAAACTCAAAGATCAAAGAATTACCTTGGAGCCTCTTCATGACCTCCAGGAAAATCAATTGCTGYGAAAAAGGTATCTCCATTTCTTTGGTTAAACCTAGGTGGCATGGCCTGTTGTCGATTCTCAAACAATTTGTGACCTGTGAGGGTCGTTATGGTTTAGTTTTCCTCTATAATATACGACTGGTTATGCATTTTATTGGMTTTAAATTAAACATGCCTTTCTATCTATTGAGAAGCCTGTACAAAATGTCTAAAAGGTATAAGAGATAGAGCCTCGACTCTAGTCTTTTCCACCAGGACTTGATTAAAATACTGTTGATTCACCATTTGACAACCGTGGGTGATTGATGGGATGGATTTTTAACAAGAAATGGTTTTGCTACAACCATTCCTGTAGAAAGCCCTAATTCGGGTGAACCACTGATGAAAAAATAGTCTCACATTCCAAATAATGAACCAGATTCTCTAAACAGAAATCCTCCAGACGAGGTAATGCCAAGTCAGTCTTCACATGAGCAACAAGCTGTTGAATTCGAGTTAAGTGAACCTCCTATGCCTGAACTAGATGTTGGCCAGAATGCCACTATCAAACCCGATGTAAAAAAATCTTGCAAACAGACAAAACAAAAACACACAACATTAGGGTTTCAAAACAAAAAAGTAGGTTGTCTTATTTCGAGAAAATTGAGGAATCAAAATGATGCTCATTTGAGCTCAATCGGCCTGATCGAGGTCAATGAGGTCTCAAACTTTGAGATAGAATATTTCTTGGCTTTAGAAGACCCAGATTGTCAAAGATATGATCCTGCTGAACCCTATGAATTTGTTACCAGTCTTCCACCGTGTCTCAGGGGTAAGGAGGGGTTCTCTGGTATTGGGCTTGGTCAAAGGAAAATAATAGGTAGGGTTGATACAACCAGGATTGACTATACACTTCATCAACATATCGTTCCTCTTGTACAGTGCGATGTTTGTTTACACCGGATTGAACAATATTATACTGATATACCCATCCTTCAGGATCGGATTAAAACACTCACAACTCAAAGAGAATCGTTGAGACAAGAAAATCTCAACCTCAGAGTAAACGCAGAGAGGAGGGCTAAAAGCCTTAAGAGGATAGGGAATATAGTGATAAAAAATGCAAACAATGTTAAAGCCATAATCAATTTCGAGCTACCCTGATCCATCTTTAGTCAATTGTTGAAATGGTAAAATGATTTTCCTCTTATTATATTCATGTTATCTATTTTGAATAGAATAAGTTTAAAATTAGATTTTGTTTGCTAAGATAAGACTGGCTACAAAATCTTTTGATTCTGTAGCCAAGTCATTTTTAAATAAAAAAATTTAGAAATTAGTTATTAGAAATTGTCTAACTTATTCTTCTTTCGTTTTCAGGGAATAGTAGATCTTGATGCTGATCATCTGGTGGAAACATGTTAGATTTTGCATTGGAATGATTAGTTTTTCCTTTTCTATTTTCTTTTGTAAAATCTTTTATTAATTTTTGGGAAAAAGTCAACTCAATTATGAGTGGTTGTTAGCCCTCTATTTTTGTAATATTTTTGATCTCATGAGATCCTATCCTATCCYAGGAGATAGGAAGATGGGATTTCAAAACACTTTGAATACTCTTCATTTTAGAAGGGAAAGGCATCTTGGCCTGTAACAAATGATGGACAAATGATTTTCAGAACTTAATGAAACAACTTATAGCATTTCGACTTTAGACCAATGTGAATGCTGTCTCATTTACRTTTTGTTTCTCTTATTTTGGAATATTAATGTGTTGTATAGCTTTAGTCTCARTGACATATTATGTTCCATTATATTCATGCTTTAGATGTTGCTCATGATTTGTTGTTCCATATGTTGTGACTGTGATCTTCATATCAATTTTAATATYAGGTTTTTTCTTTGATGTTTAATTGATAGATAAAAATGAATGCTTTACATAAAGGTTTCTCTGACTGTAATCGTTCGTAATTATAAGATCATTGGATCATATGTGTCTACTATTATGTTTTTAAATCCTATCTGCYAATACGCACCTTGAATTTATTCAGRAAAACTTTAGTATAAGCCTACTACAGATTTATTTCGCCGTCGTGGCAACTGGATGCTTTTGCTCGTACAGAGGCATAGACACATTTAACAAACTAATAACATGTTAGCTTCACTTGCTTCTAATTTCTGTCATTTTATCTACTAGTAGAATAGGACAATCTCTGATTGGCTTTTGACCATCATTCTATCCTATTTCTAATCATGTTTTAGGTATAATTATTAGATAGATGATTTTAAAACAAAAAATATAGAAAGAAATATGTGCTTTCTTTATCTACTTTTGAGAATGATTATAAAACATCTATTTTGCAAGGCTTTTACGAAAACTTGTAACCTATAATTATTCTGTTCATAAATGACATATCCACATTTATCTTCTTGCTTAAATACACTTGTAAATAAATAGGTTAGAGTACATATATTATAGTTTTAAAATTAGTTAGTTTATTTCCTTTATTTATTTTAGGACCTTAGATTGGCTAACGTATCCATTAAACCCATCAGGACAGGTTACACCAAATGGCTTGGGTTATTTAGACAACCCCGGACCGGACCTGTTATTCCAGTTGATGGCCTGTCAAATTTTATAGTCAACACGCTGCTGATATTTATATGAGGGAAGTAGCACGATTGCACAGTATTCCAAAGACAATTGTGTCTGGCAGAGACCCAAAGTTTACCTCAAATTTTTGGAGAGGATTATTCAAGGGGTTCAAAATGAACCTAAACTTCAACACAACCTATCATTCTGAGACAGATGGAAAAACAGAAATAGTAAATCAAGTGATAGAAGATATGTTGAGAATGTATGTGATGGAAAAACCATATAAATGGGAAGATTATCTACACTTGGTAGAATTTTAATTTTTCCTACAACAATGGGTATCAAGCATCACTGAAGATGAGCCCATTTGAATCACTTTATGGAAGAAAGTGAAACAACCCAGTAAGTTGGGACAACCCAGCTGATAGGGTAGTGCCTGGGATAGATTTTCTCAGGGAAATGGAAGAGCAATTGTTAAAGATAAAGCTTAATTTGAAGGGTACCCAAGACAGGCATAAAATCTATGCAGACAAAGGCAGAACCCATAGGGAGTTTAAAGTGGGTGATCATGGTTTCCTAAAGGTGAAAGCCAATAGAAGTTCCCTGAAGTTGGGAGGCTGTTACAAGTTGGCAGCTAGATATTGGGGACCATTTGCAATTCTAGAAAGGATTGGACCAGTAGCTTATATGCTTGCATTTCTTGCATCCATGACTATTCATAATGTATTTCATGTATCATTGCTCAAGAAGTATATACATGATGCTAATCATGGGATTGATTGGAATGTGATTCAAGTGGAGCAAGAAGGCGTTTTGCAAGTGCAACCTGTGCGCATACTGGACTGGAAAAGAAAGCAACTCTGGAATTGAGTCGTAAAT
>JASDQU010680958.1:34526-46989 GCA_032191745.1 Picea mariana | reverse complement strand
GTCGTTGATCGAAGCGCCATGATCTAGACCAATGGAAAGTGGATGTAACATAAATCATGAGCGGAGACCTATGGGCTTGGGGAAAAAATTTAGGATAAAGTATTTTATGGGTTTTTCCTTCAAATTTCAAAGAGATACCACCATGGGGTTTCGAACAAACCTATTCTTAGGCACTTGAGACATGGTGTAACATCTTTATCAATCAGTTTTCATGGGTGGTGAAGCAAATGAGACAACTAACCTACATGCTAACCTATCTTCCTAGGACAATTAACCCAGATTAAACTGTTGGGTTAAGAAATTACTCTACTTAAGGGCTATCTGACCAGGATTAGACAGTCTAGTCAGATTTATTCACTAGTCAAACCTAGGGGCTATCTGACCAGGATTAGACAGTCTGGTCAGATTTATTCACTAACCTATCAACATTGAAAATTTAAAATAACTTGATCATGCTTGAAAGGTATGACCAAGTTACTGTTATTGCATGGGGCTTTTGTTTCAATTCTTTTATGCCCTCTTTTCTTTTTCTTGTCTTTTTCTTTTTCTTTCTTTTTCATTTTTCTTTCTTTTTCTTTTTATTTTCACAAATTATTTGAAGAATGAAATATCATTTGTCAACAAAATCACCAGATACAGATAATATCCAAGTCATCAACTGATTCCCATAACTTATGGGGTGATAACAGCGGCTCCACCTGGGGATGGTACTGGCTCTGTTAAGTGCCAAGAATCCAGTTTCCTGTCACTCTGAACATATCTGTCTAGTAGCCTTCATTGGTCTCATTCTAAGGAAAATCTTTTGAAAAACAGTGATCAACAGCTTAGGGCCTTCTCTTCGGGCTTCAACCAACTAACCAATGTTCCTCACTCAGAAAATGCAAGTAAAGACTGAAAATTAAAACTGGTATGTACAATGGAGAGTGAGTTCTTCAAATCTTTCACTGAGGTGGGACATAATGTTTCAGCATCCTGCCATTCACAGGTGCTCTTGGCAGATCTGACCCATCAACATTGTTTAGCAAAAAGTCATTGTTTCCTCTGAAAGCTTGGATCATGTATGGACCCATCCACAGATGATCAAATTTCCCATGCTTTTCCTTGTCCTCATTCCTGGCATCCCATCTCAACACCAGGTCTCCCAGCTCAAAATCATCCTCCTTGGTTCGTTTGTCAAATATTTTCTTGATGTTCTCTTGGACGACCTGTGTTTTGTTGAAAACATCTTCTCTAGTCTGTTGCAAATGAATCATCTGATTGATTTGTCTCTGGGAGTCATTTGGCTCATCTTGTGTATCCTGAAGTAACTTCATGACAGGGACTCCCAAAGAAGTTGAGAAAAAGGCCTCAGTACCATAGACCAGCTGGTATGGTGACATACCAATTGACCTTTTGGTGGTCAGTCTATCTGCCCATAAAGCAAATACCAACTTATCATGCCATGATTTTTTGTTCTCCTGCAATGTTTTCTTGATGATATTTACCAAAGTTTTGTTTGAGGACTCCGCCAACCCATTCCCCTGAGGGTAGTAGGCCGTGGAATGCCCCAAGCCAATGTGGTACCGGTTGTAGAAATCTATCAGCTTCTTTGATCGAAAGGTAGCTGCATTGTCAGTAATGATCTTTCTAGGACAACCAAAACGAGACAAAATATTATTTTCAAGAAATTTGATAATAACAGAGTCAGTGGCTTTCCTGCTTGGTACAGCCTCAATCCATTTGGTAAAATAATTAGTGGCAGTAAGAATCCACTTGTGTTGGCCTGAAGATTGAGGGTGTATTTCTCCAATGAAATCGAGTCCCCATTGCTGGAAAGGAGCCTCAACTGAGATTGTTTAAGAGGTAAAGGAAGGAGTTTCCTTTTCCCTTCAAACAGTTGGCACTGGTGACATGCTGTTACTTTCTGATGTACATCTGCAAACAAGGTGAGCCAGTAAAATCCAGCTCTGAGTATTTTGTTAGCTGTAACCTTCTAGTTTAAATGGCCACCGCATTCTCCTGCATGAAACTCCTGCAACACTTTATCAGCTTCATCCTTTAGTAAAAAATTTAAAATAATGCCTGCAGGGTCTTTCCAATACAAATTTCCTTCTAGAATACATAATTTCAAAGCTTTCAACTTCAAAAATCTAGCTTTAGTCTTTGTTAAACTAGGAGGAGCTTGTAAATTTTGTAGAACGAATATAAGGTCTGCATACCACGGAGAGTTTAGAAATACCTCTCTAACGTTTGGAGTCTCCATCTCACCCTGTTCATCTGCCACATCTAGAAAATTAATGTCAAGAGCCTGGAAGTTAGATTCAGCCATCAGTTTAGCAAGGCCTTGACCTTTGACTAGTTTTGTGGGCTTAATCTCTATGTCATATTCTAGAATAACTGCAATCCACTTTCCCCTTCTACCATCAGGGTTATCTTGTGTCAAGATATCCTTTACCACCGCGTTTGGAACATAAGCTATGGTGTGGGAATGGAGAATATAGACCCTGAAGTCCTTTATAGCCTTTACCAAAGCAAAAGCCTGCTTCTCCATGATATTGTAATTTAATGAAGCATCTCTTAAAGATTTACTGAAGAAATCTATGGGATGTTCATACCCTTCACTGTTCTTCTGCAGTAATACAGCTGCTATAGTATGTTCAGAGGAGGAATAAAAAAGATAAAAATCTTTAGCGAAATCGGGACTGATCAAAACTGGGGCTTCGGTGAGCGCACGTTTTACTTCTTCGAAGGATTGTCTGGACTCAGGGTCCCATTTTATTTTTGCATCCTTTTTAAGCATGTTGGTAATGTTTCGGAGGAGTTCAACCAGATTAGGAATGAATCTTTGAAGAAAGTTAATTTTCCCTATAAAAGACTGTAGTTCTTTGAGGTTTCTTGGGTGTTCTAACTTTAGTATGGCCTCGATTCTGCTGGGGTCAATTCTGATTCCCTCTTTAGAGATGATATGTCCCAACAGTTTTCCTTCTTCTAACCCAAAAAGACACTTCTTGGGATTTAAATAAATCCCGAACCTTCTACACTTTTTGAAAACTCGTCTAAGGTGCCGCAGGTGTTCATCATCAGATTGGGAAAACACAGTCACGTCATCTAGATAAACGACAATAAACTTACCTGATTCTTCTATGAAGGCGATATCCATCGCCCTCTGGAAGGTGGCTCCTACGTTCATCAAACCAAAAGGCATCTTCACATACATGAAAGTGCCCCATGGGGTGGTGAAAGCAGTTTTTTCTTGGTCGTCTGGGTGAACTAGGACCTGGTTGTAGCCTGAGAAACCGTCTAATAGAGAAATTCGACTGGACCCGACAACCCTTTGCAGGAGGTGATCCGTTTTAGGCAAGGGGTAGTTATCCTTCAGGGACGCTTTGTTTAGATTTTGGAAATCTATGCAGAGTCTGATTTCCTTGGTTTTCTTACGAGTAGGGAATAAATTAGAAACCCACTTAGAGAAACGTATTGGGACTATGATCTTGGCATCATACATTTTCTTAATCTCTTTTTCTATTAGGGGAAGCAACTTGGGATTTATCCTCTTAAGTTTATGCCTAAACGGTTTCTGGTCTTCCTTTATGGGAATCCTGTGTTGTATGATGCTGGTATCATAGGCTTTCAAATCTTCATAGCCCCAGGAAAAAATGTCTGAATATTATTTGAATAGCTCAATGTATTTAAGATTTTGTTCTGGGGGTAATGACTTGGATAGTTTGATCATCCTAGGCTTCTCTTCAGTC
Source organism: Picea mariana (assembly GCA_032191745.1). Classification (NCBI taxonomy): domain Eukaryota; kingdom Viridiplantae; phylum Streptophyta; class Pinopsida; order Pinales; family Pinaceae; genus Picea; species Picea mariana. Next base: position 43,258 of record JASDQU010680958.1, on the reverse strand, counting down.
CCTATATTGCAGTCCTCTATCTCTTGTTCATGTGCTTCTATTTTTGGTTTCTTAGCTACATCGTCACTGTCAAACAGATCTTCTAAAGGAACAAGCCCTCTAGGTAAAACATTTCTTTTAAATTGTAAAACATCGGCATCCATTTCTTCATCCCCTAACTCTATTGAATCTACTATGTCTACTCATGAATCTACAGTATTTACACTATCTATTTCAAACTCAGAATTATTTACATTCACATCTTCATTTTCTAAGTCTATGTTTGTACATTCGAAATCGTTCTTGCATTGCAGAAAGTCCTCTATCTGATCATCATTTCCAAACACCTGCCACTACCTGATATTATCGGGAACCGTAGGTCTGCATTTCACTTCGACAGTGTATGGGCGAGTTTGGCGGAAAGGGATTTTGCAGGAGGCAACTGACGTAGCCAATCTGTCAGCCAGAATATTCTGTCCTCTCTGCATTACCTGCAAGTCAACCTCATTAAAACACTTCAAAGCATCAAGAAAAACATTTCTATAGGCTCTAAGGCGTGGGTGTTTAGCAGCATATTCCCCTTTAATTTGCTTAATTATTAATTCAGAGTCACCCCTTACCATTATCTGCTTAGCACCAACCTTTTTCAATAGCTTCAGACCGAGCATTAAAGCTTCATACTTGGCAACGTTGTTAGTGCAATGGAAATTCAGTTTGTAGGAATGATTCTCTGAATACCTTTTTTGATGATTATGCAACCAGACTCTAGCACCTGCTCCTTCTTTACTCGCATCTCCATCAAAATCCATACTCCAGAAATCAGCGGGGAAATCTTCAATGATTACATTTTTCATCTTTGTTGCCTCACCTCTTTCTGGACCCTCATCTTGACTAGATACATCTTCCATCAGTTGAGTATTTTTCTCTTCTGTATCACCATCATTGTACAAGATGAATGAATCTAAATCTGAATGATCAGAGTAAAGGGGGTAATTATGAGTTTTCTCTTGACTACTGACCATATACTTCATCAGTGTTTCTCTGTATAACCTCCTCTGTTGTCTAAACACTGGGATAGTGGCATAAGACATATCCAGCTGCAGGGTTCCTTTCAGCTTAGCTCCCCAAGACTGGGATAGAAACATACCATACTTTGGTGGGATGTCTGCAACCACCACATCCATTACCATGATTTTTGAAGGAATCTGAACCAGGGTGATGCACAAATCTTTAATCAAACCAATACATTTGACTTTGCTGGAGTCAAACGAAGTAGATCTTTGTAAGGCCTAGTGACCTCCAATCCCAGTTTTTCCATTACTGCTTTAGGCATCAGATTATGTGAGGCACCTGAATCTAGCATAGTGTTATGCAATATCAAATCGTGTATGTTCAAACTGATGTAAAAGGGAGCTACGTCACCGGTATCGTCTCGACCATCCACTTCCGGTCCAAAAAGGAGTTCGGGGTAATCATCAGTAAGGTTCACCGTGTCTGAATGAGTCACTGATCCAATAGGTAAGGCCTTAGTGCCTATGTCAGGTTCAATGGCCAGTGCTTTTATTACCTGTGAACGATAACCGCCTCTGCTCATCAACTCTGTAAGTGAGATAGGAATTTTTATTTTGGCCAATTCTCCCTCCAGGCTAAAAGGTGCAGGAGCTTGGGCCTGACTCATTGATTCTGGTTGGTCTCCCATATTCTTCCGCTCAGAAGTAGTGGGTGGATTAATAGGTGAAACTTCGGACTGTGCTAGTCTTTTCAGTATGGTGATGTTTTTCTTCACCGGAGCGTCGACTTTACCCTTCTCAACAGACTTTTCAGCGGTGGTCTTCTTAGGAGTTTTCTCAGTCTCAGCTACCTTCTGCGTTTCGGTCGTCTTTTTCAAGGAATTTCCTTCTGTCTTCTTACTCCACAGATTGTATTGACGGTGCACCTCTAAAATAGCATTTTCAAGGGCCTTTTGTCCTGCATCTTCGGCCTCCTCACTTACCTTTGTCTGATTTAACAGAAACAGTTCCTTCTCTTCTTGAGTAAGGAAAATGGTCTCATTGTCATGAATGCCCATGAGGTTGATATGAGTGTCCTCCAATTCCTCAATTACTCCCCCCCCCTCATCAGCATAGTTTTCTTGCAAGGGAGGTCTGATCTGTTGATCTGGGCCCCTCTACTCTCTTTGATCTCTAGGGTCTCTTTGTCTGATTTGAGGAGGGTTTCTCCTGAAATTGGGGTTTCGAATCTGAGGAGCAGGTGTGTTGTCTCTCGGAGGGTTTCTATCTGAAATACTCGTTCTTTCTATCAATAATTCCAATGATATAACCACATAATCCAATTTGGAATCGGTGGTTGACGTGGAAGGTTCTTCTTTGATCGTGACCCTCCTTTCTGACCTTTGACGTGCCCTTTTCGCCAATAGATTAGCCTCCACACTAATAGCACTTTTCTGCATGTCTTCAAGGGTGGCAACATTTCTTTCTCTTAACTGGTAAGGCATGTCAGCATCAAATCCATCAGGGAATTTAATCAATGCCAAACCCTAGGGAGGTTTGATTTCAGTTGGGATTGCATTATACAAGTTGTTAAAACGGGTACAGTAATCTTGTACTGTCTCACCTTGGTTTCTTTTTATATTCTCGTATTCTGACAGTATTTGAAGAGGGTTTTTCTTTACCTCCCATCTGTCAAGAAAACTTCTTTGGAATGCGACAAGGTCAGGGATTGATGCGGAGGGTAAATTTTTGAACCATTTCTTTACGTCTCCTGTCAGACTTTGGGAAAAAAGTCTCATTTGAACGTCAACTTTGTCAACTTCTTGCAAGTCAAAGTAGTCGTTCATTTTATCCACATGCTGTTGTGCGTTTAGAGGTCTAGTTGCTTCGAACTGTGGAAGTCGTGTTTGGTAGTCTTGGGGCATGGCATGTAGTGGCACAGCCAGTACCAAAGGAGCATATCGAGCTTCCATGATGGGTGGAGGAGGTGGGACGACGACCTAGATGGTGGGAGAGGTAGCGACTGAAGATGAGGAAATGGAGGGACTGGGCGGTGCTGAGGTAGTGATTAGTAGTTTAGACGTAGGAGACAAGACTTCGGGGGTTCGGGGTTGCAACACAGTTGGGTCAAATACGAGCCTAGACACAAAAGTTTCAGACCGTGTTCTAACCAGGTTTCGTTGGGGAAAAGGATCAAGATCAGAGCTTTGAGAGATGCCAAGTTCTCCGAAAAAGGAAGGAGACTTATGCAGGGCAGTATGACTCCCTGAGCCGACAGCCGAGGCCTTTCGCCTTAGCAAATGTTCAGGATTACCTATCGCTGTAGAGGGTTCTGGATCTGGATGAGATCTAGTGTGAACTTTCTTGGGAGCCAGAACTCTTTTTGGTTTTTATATATATTTATTTTTTAATTTTATGAGTCTGAAAATAATATATACAGAGTTAATCAACCTCTAAACATTACTTTCTTCTTGAAATCAAACGTTCTTTTTAGGGGAGAGAAAACATGAGATTGTCAGTTTTAGTTTGTCCCCAGTGGAGTCGCCAATTACGTTAGCACTTGGTAAATTTCCTAGAGGTTGAAAAAAGAAGAAATCTACAAAGGTAACCTTAACCAACCTCTTTTAAAGCTGGGATCTAGCCCTTCCAGCTTCAGAGAGGGATCTCTCTATATGATTTAGCTTTGTTTTAACTTTAGGTATTAGGCTAGGTAAAAGGAACAAGTGTGTTTTGTTGTAAAAGGGTTTATAAATTGGTTGAGACAGTTTACACATCCATTGGGCTATGGGGTCTGTGTTTAATTAGATATGAGATACAACCAGAAACGCCAAAGAAGTCCTTCACATGGCGAGATAATACACTCACTGGATCTTTAGTAATTAAAATGATGGACAGAAGAAAAGATAAGAAAAATAACTTCAACTAACAAGCAGTTAAGAATTTCTTAATTGAAAATATTAGAAGATAAACATTAAAATCTTTTAGAATCGGAAACAGGGTATCAAAGATAAATCCTGCAACATTACGCTATTCATAAAGATTAGTTTTAGAAAAACAAAATGATTACGAAGTAAGAAAACATTTAACTCAGAAGATTGACATCACCAGTGAACATACGCAATAATCCTGTAAAGTGCCTCCTCTTTATTAATGGCAGATCTCTTCAAAAATAGTACAGTTTGATAGCAATAGGGTGTGCGAATCAACATCCCTCAATACTTCGAGAGTTGAAGTATTTATAATTCAGATTACAAACGTTCCTGTCATAACTGATCAGGACGTTCTCATTCTATTTTTAGTCTAACTACTTTAACTAATAAAAAACTGTTTGATGACTCATTACAACTGCATGTGGAACTTTCTGGGGTAGGCCGTTGGCGAGGTGCCTTCGCAACCTCTTCTGATTGGACAGGTGACTGGATAGTGACAGCTCATCTGCTAATCTAGTAGATCACAAAGTTCTTCCCATCTGAGATGATTTGGCACTGTGACTTTAAGTAATATCCGATACACTTCATCCATATATGTATACTTAGCAAATGTAGGCTTGATGATGAATATGTGTTTAATCTCATGTTGGATACTAATATCCAACTGCAGGGAATCCATAAATGCTTTGCCTATTATACTCCCTTGTATCCCTGCAAACTTAGAACTATCCTTAGATACTTCAGTCAACCTCTTCTTGTAGTCAGGGAGTGTCATTAGTTTGTCATTAATGACCTTCAGACCAGGAAGGCCTTTCTTTTGGAGAACATCTATCTTATTGAAGAATTTTTGTACTCCTTGATCCATGACTTGAACTTTTTCCTCAAGCTGAAGCATTAAACCTCTCTTGGTTAAAACCCTTTTAACCTCCAGTATAGTTTCTGTTCTGTTCTCAATCTTTAGTTCTTCAAGTTCCTCTCTGGTCTTGGAATTTAGGAACCTAATGATCTCATTTGCCTGTGCTGGCATGTCTCTCAGCTCCGCTCTGATTTTCTCAATCGCCCGTTTTCTCCTCTGAAGCAACTCATTTTGTTCAAACATGATTTGAAACATTGGCCAGATTTCATTTATAGACTTGGTAATATCTGTCCATACAATCTCTTTGACCTCAGCCAAAGTCTTCCCTGCCATTATCTCCTTTTGGAGCTGTTGTAACTCCTTCCTGATTTGCTCATTCACCTGCTTTTCTTTAGATAAACTTGTCTGGAAAGAATTTTTGAGCTCTTGGAGGTTCTCCACTTGTTTCTTAAGCCTACTGATTTCTGACTCTTGCAGGTTCATCCTCTCCATGGACTTGGCAAGGTCTGTTGTTCCTTCTGGTAGTGACACTGGTGTTGCAGATGGTATCGCTGTCACTGTTGTTGTGCTCAAACTGGAAATTGGGATAGCACTCAATGGAATGCCTTCCATTGGCTTCGTCTTCTCTTTCTCCTTTAGCAGTCTCTCCATCTCAGCCTCCATCTGTTTTAGCTGAGCATTCTGCTCTATGAGTAACTTCAACATCTCATCCTTCTCACCTTCCTTCTCTGCTATCTACTTTGACCGTGAGTCCTCTGTGGGCGGGAACTTTAGCTGTTTTCTTAAGGATGCGAAGTCAGCATTTTTCTTTTTAATCATCTCTTTTGCAGCTTTCACATTTGCATGATCATAGCTGATCTTTAAAACTAGCTCTTCCAACGTCTTGATTATGTTGTCTTTAGCAAAAGATGATATTTTTTCCATCTTGAGCTGTGTCTGAGCGTTGTTCAAAGATACCTGAAATTTTGTTGCAGAAGCTGTAGCATGTACTAATGTGTGGAAAACCATCTCCCCAGTTTGTTTGTGTAGATCCATCTGATCTGCTGGATGTACATCTTTCACTTGAAACTCGAAAGTGGCCCTTTTGTAATCTGAGATTACCTTGGGATCCAGTACCTGTGCTTGTAGGTAAGCCATATGCATTCTACCCTTTTCTGTGTCAAATGCCGAAAGAAGCCTATGCTGAGCTGTGGAAGACTGCTTCCAGAACTGGGCGTAAGTGCTACTAGTGAGGGTCTGGTTCTTCTTCTTGATCAATTCATATTTCTCAAAAATGCCCAATTTGGGCACAATCTTGCTTTGTTGAGTATCCAGGGGAGAATCAGTGGATTTATTTGGTATTGCTGTTGTGATTTACTTATGCTGTCTCGAACCGAAAGGTAGAGAGCCTGACTTGACCCCTGTAGTAGTTACTGTAGTAGTCAGAACTTCCTGTTCTACTGTCGCGCCAAGCGTTGAAACTGACTTTGGTCTCTTAGTGTGTATCTAGAATTCCTTTGATGACACCTCTGTTACAGGAGGCGACAATTCCTGTCGGGGCCTCTTCTCCTTGGGGACCTAAGGTGTGGTAGTGGGTGGCACACTTGTCGGGGGCACCTGCTGTTCCATTTCAACCTGTTGTTCCACGTCCATCAGAGTGTCCGACACCCATACCATCTGATTCGCAAACTTTTCTATCTCTGGCTTGGGCTCATGAGCATATGGGACGCTCTTATTTTTCACTCTCATTTCAGAGATGATCCCGTATGGATCGTAGTGCCAGGTGAAACTTGTAAAGAATTTCATCTTCTTTAACATTCTGTCCGCTTCCTCCCCGACACCTCTATTATTGCAGATAAAAGAACCTATCTGCCCTTTAATTGTCAATTGTTGTTTCTTTTTTAAGGAAACAAAATGAATATCATCTGAATTCGTGATTTGCCTAATATATTCTAAGGCAAAGATCCTTACCGGCATGTATTGAGGTAGCTTGTAAGGTGCCAACTCGCACCCGAAAAATCTGATTTCGGTATAGTTCTGGTACAGGTACCAGTCTCCTGTCTTTACATTGTCCGAGAGCTGCAGAATTCTCTGGACTTCTTTATTTATTCGTGGCTTAGGCTTGCCACTCAACATGCTAACCACCGAGTGGTAAAACTAATCAATGAAAGCTTTGAAGTCATATTCAGCAGAGTTACACTTTAGAAGAGAAGTCCAGGCTGTGACTAGCTGGGGCCGTCTGTCTGCATCCATTTTTTGCATGGAGAAACTAAATTTGTCGGCTTGGAAGTAAATGAACATGTACGCTAGTACGAAAGAATATATGAACATACCCTCTGTGCCAAAATTCACGAATTGTTCGTGAATATTATCGGCCAAGAAGGTGCTGTAGTCGAACTGCGTCGTGGGCTTTTCATCGTTTGAGAAAATGGACAGAAAACTCAGGATGGGCTCATCTACCCATTTGTTAGAATAGTAACCAAGTAGGGCACATAGGGAAGAAATGATTTTATTTCCTTTGGTGGAGAAAAGGGAAGAAGGGTAAGGGGGATTGGTGGAAGGAAGTTGAGCGGAGTCGGGGAAGAAAAGCTCGCATATCTGAGCTCTCTGAGGAAAGGTCATTTTCTGGTATAACTCGGTGAGGATTTCTAAATTGAATGGGGATGCAGATTCAACACAGGTAATTTGCATCATCTGGTCGACATCTTCGGGGGTGATGAAGAAGAGGACGTCTCCAAATGAAGAGACGATGGCCCTCTGGTCAGGAATATAGTGGGCTTGGCATTTTAGCGCAAATTCTGGAAAGTGATGTATCTGGGGGAAAAGGTACAGCGGCAAATTGGACACCCAGAGTCCAATTTCGTCGCTCTGGTCCAAGAATACCTCTCGTAACCACGACTGGAGGTCTGAAAAATTGAAGTCGCAGATCGTATCTGCGATCAATCGATCTTTATCGACCAAGGGGATTTTGTCCAGGTCGACCAGAGGAGGAAGGAAAGGATTCTCTTCCCCTTCTGCTTGTTTTAGCTTTGACCCCATTTCAGCAACAGTACCTGCAAATAAACACGATGTTAGCGGGGTAGACTGACTGTGGGCGAAGGTGGCAGAAAAGTAATGGAGGCGTAAGGGTAAAATTTTCTGGTGCGATGGACGAATACTGAATGAAGAGGGAAAACGGTGGTTTTATTTAAAATTAGGGTCAGTTGGACGCGGGAAAACGGTAAGCATGAAAACGGGTATGTTATCTGGTTATTAATGGACAATGGGCCACTTGGGAGTGACATGGCAGGTGACGGTGGCCAAAGAATACGGACGAGTGACGTGGAGGCCGGTGATTGGAGGAAAAAATCGGCAAAAGGGGCTGTTCATGAGTGCGGGACTCAGGTACTGACAACAGGGACTGACAGCAGTTATGGGATGTGACCCGAATCTGGGAGCAAATGGAACAAGTGGGCTCAATGGACGATGACATCCATGAGGGATGGGCTGTCATATAGCATGTGAGTGATATGACTTTCGACCAATAGGACAATGCCACATGTAACAAGGGGCCCGCCGAAAGGAAAATTCATTCCGGACCCCCCCCCCTTTGGTTAAAAGTAGAACACTAGGGGGGGTCCGAAATCCATTTTGAACCATAGATCTGCGCGCTCACTTCCTGGCCGCAGATATTAGCACGCTCCTTGATTAAAAGCAGAACACTAAGGGGGGTCCAGAATGCTCTGTGAGTCGTTGATCGAAGTGCCGTGATCTGGACCATTGGAAAGTGGATGTAACATAAATCATGAGCGGAGACCTATGAGCTTGGGGAAAAAACTTAGGATAAAGTATTTTATGGGTTTTTCCTTCAAATTTCAAAGAGATACCACCATGGGGTTTCGAACAAACCTATTCTTAGGCACTTGAGACATGGTGTAACATCTTTATCAATCAGGTTTCATGGGTGGTGAAGCAAATGAGACAACTAACCTACATGCTAACCTATCTTCCTAGGACAAT
>JASDQU010680958.1:18947-34131 GCA_032191745.1 Picea mariana | reverse complement strand
CATAATTTATGGGGTGATAACACAGGTTTCGCTTTGTTTAGTGTCGGAGGAATGGCCCAGGGTGGGGAATGGTCTAGGTTTAGTAATCAGGGATAGACATTCCTTAGGGAAGACTCATTCTCTCTAGGTTACACTTTGTTTAGTGTCGGAGGAATGGCCCAGGGTGGGGAATGGTCCAGGCTAAAAAATCAGGACAATTATTCTTCCTTGCTTGAAATAATAGTCTAGATAGCTCATCATTGATGTTTTACCTTGTGAGGGCAGATGCTCTTCCAAGATCTCACAGATGTGAGTGGAAGAATGGCCCAGATGATTCAGTTTATATCATAACATTGTTTCTATGCAGGTTGATATCAAATGATTGTTATGAAGACTGTATGTCTCTAGACAGTAGATGTATACTACTGTGGTGGATGTTTTCCACTATTTGTGACTATATGTCACTGATCAAGTACTTGTGTGCTACTTGGTGTGGTAGTGTACCACTGGATTGTAGTTGTGTATTACTATGGATAGACACAATTGTGTTCTATTGAATGGTATTGTTTTGATTGCCTTGAAGACTATCAATAGTGTTGAAAATGATTATCAACTAGATGGATGATCGATGGACAGATATTTCCCAGACAGAAATGGTTCAGGAAAATTTTTTTTCTAAGACATATGTCCAGATTAGAAGAATGGATCTTGTGTCACTCTGTGGTGTGAGTGATTTATCTAGCATCTTGTCCAATTTCTCAGATAGAGTATGATTTCGAGAGATGATGCAGTCGATGACACTGATGGTGATGATGGTGCTCATGATCTAGTCATGAGATAGTCTATACAACTATGTTGATGCTACCAGGTGAATGGTATGTTTTTTCTCAAGACCATTACCTGTAATACCTCCCTAGCTAGGAGGGAGTGTTGATATTATGGTAGTTGCGGGAGGTATTTACCTCCACATGTAAACTTGACGAGAATAGAATACTTCAGGAAGCAAGAAAAAACCCTAATGATTTGGCTAATAACCCTAGAAGACATGTCGGCTCAAGAAGATAACTTGTATTAGGTTATGAGCCTCCAAGAGAAGAAGTCGGCCAGAAGAAATAATATACACTGAACAGAAAGATACCGAGAATGAGAAGTCGGCCTAGGCAGTTGGCCAAAATTACTATAAATACAGGAGGCCAGTCTTCATCCTGGCAGGCAGTCTCATAATTGCAGAGTAGCACTTGTGCGCACTGCAGTGCCCAGTTTTGTGCGCAGGTTTGGAAAAGAGATGCCATTGTAGCTGCTACAACTAGAAGATCATGTTTCGCTTGGACTATCTCTTGGTTAGGGTTTGGACTATCTGATCAGATCTTGTTGGTGCACTATCCTTGTGAAAGGTACACTACCCTTTGTTTGGATATCTAGCCTAGGGTTTGCTTCTGGAGTGATTCTCTGTTAAGGTTGAGGTGCTCGGAGGGTGGATTCAGCCTATGGTTGGGTGACAATAATGATATTGTCAATGGTAAAATGAGCACATCCATTATGTTCTAACAAGTGCCCAATGATGCTTTATAAGTAATTTGTTCTGCACATAATGCGAAAATTAATGCTTTGTGCCAATTTTTGTGATTATCACTAATAGTCTTCTTAATAATTTTCAAAATATTTTTTTTTATTGATTCTTCTAAACCATTACCATGAGGATAATAATTAGTAAAATGTTTTAGTTTAATTCCTTTCTGAAGTTCATATTCCATAAGTGGCAAAGAATAAAAATAAGTTGCATTATCAAAAACTAATGTGCTCAGGAGACCAAATCCTGTAATAATAATCAGATTTAAGAATGAGATTACCTGATCAGTTGTAACTGATTTCAAGGGAATGGCGTCCACCCATTTTGTAAAGTAATCAGTGGCAGTAATAATATACATATGCTTCTTGGAAGAGTTAGGCACAATTTCATTGATTATATCAAGTCTCCATTGTTCAAATGGTTGTTCAATGATCACATGCTGCAAAGGTGATGTTGATTTATTTTCTTGTTCGACTGAAATTTGGTATATTTTACATTTTCAAACATATGCACGAGAATCCTTAAACAAGGTCGATCAGTAATATCCTACACGTAATATCTTGTGAGTGGTTGTATCACCTCTGAAATGACCACCTACAGGTCCATCATGTAGGTCAAATAAAACTTTATCAGCCTCTTGTTTTTCTAAACATCTAAGTAACATTGAATTATAATTCTTTTTGAAAATAAAGCTATAGATGAGATAATATTGTGTGGCCTTTATTATTAAAGCGCATTTCTTTTTAAAATCCAAATGAAAAGGTGCAATACCATGAGTTAGATAATAAATTAAATATGAATATCGTGAATCCGGAATATCAAGAGTAAAACATATTGTAAGGCCCCCCTTATTACAACTGTAAGCGAAGCAGAAGTTCATTTTTTTTTTTTTTTTTTTAGGAAGGAAGGCAACGACCACTAAACCAAGCAAACCCCCTGGCGCTAGGAGACCTAAATATCTTCCAATTACACGTGGGCTATACTCAAGCGCCCAACCCCAAAACACAAATCGACTTAAGGAAAAAGGTGCAAGTAACCCACTTACTGTTTAACTAATTTTTTTTTAGAAAAACTATTAACCCTTCAACCATTAATCTTGCGCAACAAAACTACACTCAAGGTAGGATTAAAGGCTACAACCATCTAGCCATCAAGAACTTAATCTAGCACAATGCATGTTACCTCATCCGAGTGTTAACCAACAACCAACCTTCAAGTAACATAAACTCAACAACGGGTTAAGATTAAAGAATCAAATGTTGTTATTTGGATTATGATAGAGTCATCACTGTTTTTTTTTTTGGTTGTTGCAAGATTTTCTTTGCTTCTAAGTTCATTTAATTCATTGCAAAGTTAAAACTCCTCACACCAGGAGAGTCATAAAAAATTATTTACATTTTTTTTTCTTGTCCCTTATTAATTATACATAAACTAAATTGTCAACAAGTATTAATAAAAAGGGTTGTTGATAGATGACTTTATATACAATATATGATTTAAGATTACATCATAAATGTACCAATGGAATGGAGATTATTGTGCTGACATTACTCCATGAATACTTATTATTTTTGTGGTTTACAGGTCAACGCGCTTCACGTCCATCTCAAGAGTGCCTTGGATCCTGGAATAAGTATTTACCCATATAAGAAACCAACATAAAAGGGGTGAGTCATTGATAAATGAACTGCTACCCACCATTACGGATCTGAACCACAATTAAAACGTTGATACAAAACGGATATCCATTCTAGAAGGGCGTTGATGCATCTACCATAACACACATCTGTAAGTAGCTATGTAACAATGCTACCATGTAGTAATGCTACCCTGTAATAATGTAAAAATTTGCACTGCATAAAATCGCTGACTAAAAATAGTAATGCTGTAAAAAGAATGGAATCTTTGTCCAAGGTTAAGGCTATCTTAATGCTGACAACGTTATTGTCAAACTTCCTCCATGCCGTCTATTATTAACAATGCGTGTTAATTATCAACTGTACCTGGATTGTTGTACCTCGCTATCCACACCATACCCAGCCACGTCTATACCATTAGCTGTCAGCATCTATAGAATTCACGGTTTTACACGGTTGGTTTAATAATTAGCATATTTAAATGCTGCATTAAATTCACAAATTTTAAAATGATTAAAGCCCATATTAATTTTCATTACTGTTTTATAGGGCCGGTTTATATTTAGCATAATAATATGCTGGCATTGAACTCACTAGTTTCAAAAGAATTAACATAAGAAATTAGCAGAATTTAAACATATATCGCTGGTAAATCACCCATATTCAAATCACAGTACTAAGATTCAGTTCGCAGTCAATCAAAGGAATCACCCTCAAGGAAGTAATAACCAGAGTCTGAAGAATGTAAATAAAACAAACTGGGTAAATTTGTCGTGTTAATTCGCCCACTGATTACATGAAATTGTAGAGAAAAATTAAATTGCAGGCCAAAATAATTATAAATGCAGAGTGAAGGAAAGTGTTGAATCGCTAGGGATGTTCTCATCAAATCTAATAAAACGCAAAGACAAATTTTCGAGGTTTTAATGTTTCGAAACTCAGAGTAAGATGCCATTACAAAAGATAGATCACAAAGCAAACTACGGATTTGAGACGCAGAGCTATTCGCCACCGAACTGTAAACCATTTCAGAGGAAAAATTTACAGTGAAGGTATTTAATTGTAGAGTGAAAATTCGCCAAATTGTAAGAAGAAAAAAAAATTCAGAGTAAAAGATAAGTAATTCATCCATCAAGACGTAGGTAAGCACATAGTTAAAAATTTGGGGATAGGAATGATAAAAATGGTAGAATTACTCAACACAAGAAGGCCCAAGACCATCAATCAGCCAAGAACAATCAACAGGGATAGACGAATGGCAGAATCATCCTTTGCTCACCATCCACGCACAGAGAAGAAGGGTGTTGATATCCATAGGTCTACTAACACCGAAGCGACAACCATAGATTAGGTTCTCGACCGACTGCTCAGGTGTTGACTGATGAGTTAAGGATGAAGGAAAAAATATAAATCACAAATCATCACAAATCAATAAAACTATAGGAAAGTCAAGACATGTAGCGATCGAAAGCCATGGGAAATCAACATCGAGCTAAAGGCTATGGGGGAAATTTCAGTCATCCACTAGAATGCTAATACAATCATTTTCTTTACCCAATTAACATACAAAACTAGAAGAATAATTCATACTAACAATCTACCATGCAGAAGTGAGGAAGGCTACCGTTTCCCAATCGCTCACTCTGAGTTGATGTCCTGCACACTTCGTGCATCTCTCTCTTGCCGACCAATGAGAATTCACCAGTACCTCCCAACCAACGCTAGGGGTACTCTGCTTCCCCCTTATCCCCCCGAGCCGCAAAGGGGCCACACACACTATCTAAAGAATCAGCTAGGTCCAAGCTCGCCTTGCAAAGCCGAGTTACCACTCCTCACCGAGTTGGGTATCCCTACTCCCACAAGCTAAGTCAGTCAAGTATAGATTTCTGCAGTGTAATGTTACGCAAAACAGAAGACCCCATCATCCTCCTCCTCCCTCCTTTATATAGATTTTCAAAGTCATTTACTTTCCCAAAATCCCTTTTAATTTATTGTTGAATAATTTAATTCATAATAATCCTCCCTGTACATGTGTCACCCATCCCCTTCATTGCACCATAAATTAATTTCATTAATTAATTAATTACTCCTATTTCCCTCACCCACCTAAAATAATTCCTAGAATCGCTCCTGGGTGTCCCCAAATTCCCTTGCAAGTTTTAATGACTTTCCCCCTTACTAATTTACTAGTTGAGTTAATTTAGAAAGTTCTTAAATGCTAGATACCTTACTAAGTTAGACTTTCTTCTTTTTCCTTGTGTTTCCCCTTTCTTTTTACTTTTCCTTCTTTTTCCTAGTTTCCTAATTCTTTTAGATTTCCCTCTTTCCTTTTTCATTTAAAACTCAAAATGGCAGGTGTAGAAAATTAACATTTTCCGTTTTTCCTTTTTAGTTAATAAATTTTTAATTAGCATATGAGACAAAACCATTATTTCCCCTTTTCCCTTTTTAAATTTTGTCCCCCAAAATCTTTTTATAAATTAAAAGAATTACTTACCCTCTTCTCGACTCATGATTAATGATGATTACCATTATTATTTATTTATTTTTATTATTATTTTTATATAAGTTGATAAAATTTATATTACAAGTATCACTTAGACCTAGACTTTATTTTCCTAGGCTGGGTGACGTTTTATTAGGGGAAATGTTTTAAATCTTTCTTATCATGATATTCATCCTAAGGCCATCTAGGTTTATCCAACAATGTGACGTGCCCTTCAGGACGCACTAGGTGCTCCAAGGGTGCCACTCACCTCTTTCTGTTTCTCTCGCTCAACGTGTCCTTTAGGACGCACTCCGTGCTCCAAGGGTGCCACTCGCCTCTTTCCATTTTTCTTGTGCTACGTGCCCTTCAAGACACACCACGTGCTCCAAGGGTGCCACTTGCCTCTTTCCATTTTTATTGCGCGATGTGCCCTTCAGGATGCACCACGTGCTCCGAGGGTACCACTCGCCTCTTGACTGACTTGGTAGACATCAAAAACCCCTGGAGTCAATACCCCGCCAGGTGATCTTGTGGGAGACTAAGGGCCTTTAAGGAATAAGGCCCCTGCCTTATTGCATTCCCCTTAGAATCATTGTGAGCGACTGTCGCAGTCGGACCTCATGGCATCGTGGGTCTTCTCGAACTAGGTAGTCGTTAACCTATAGTTCGATCCACGATGGGAGTGCTAGTAGGCTATGGTAGGGCTGCTATCCACACCTCTCCCTCAACATCTCTGGTAGTCCTGCATGACCCCTCTACTCCACATATGAGTTTGGTCGGTAAGCTATCGTCAGCCTGCATCATCAATGAATCATTTCAGAAATATATCCATAATCATATCATCTAATCAGATGCACTAATATCACATATAAAACAATCAAAACCCAATATTTCACTCCTTGACTCGATCTAGAGTCCAAGGGGTTCCATCGATGCCTCTGCATCCTCGAGGTACAAAATCCTACACACTTAGTAAAACCGAGTCAATAGAACCTGTTTATGTCAAGGCAGCAAAACAACATGTCATCAACCCATAGCGCCTCATAATCCAAATCAAAAGTTTAATAGTATAATAATCCGGATCACTTGCGAGCAAGTGTCCTCAAAGAATAAGTTCGCTCATTGTGTGCAAGAGCAGGATGTTACATACAACCCCTCTTGGTCTAAAATTCATCCCGAAGATTCAAAGTATAAGTTCTAAAATAATGTGTATCAAAGTATCATAAGTCTATCTATCAAACAAAAAAGGAAACTGTTGGCGCATATAATATGCATCCTCCCAGGTCGTCGAGTCTGGACTATAACTGTCCCACTGGACCTTGACCTGCTCTACTGTTCGACGTCATAGTTGTCGAATGCGATGATCCAAGATGCGGATCAGCTCAGTCGTGAGCGCACCCTCATCCGACACCTGCAAGGTGCTTAAAGTCACAACATGTGTATGATCACTAATTATAATGTCTCAAATAGAGATGTGAAAGACATCGCGCATACACCTCAAGAATCACGTAAGGCTAGTCATTAGGCCACGAGCCTCTCCTTTCCACAATCTCGTAGGATCTCCCGAACCTAGGATACAGTTTATCCCCTTTTCCAAACTTGATCAAACTCTAATGCGGTTTCAGCCACAAAAATACTTGATCGCCACATCGTAACTACAATTGACACGACGCGCATTGACATAACTCTTCTACCGATCCTACGCTTCCTTGATCCTTTGTATTATAGTTTGCATTTAATCTTCCAATTCTTGGATTGCTTCCGGTCCCACCAGGACCCTATCCTCTAGCTGATACCAACTCAAAGGCATCCAACACGGTTGCCCATAAAGAAGCTCGAAAGGCACCATCTTAAAGGTGCTTTGGAAACTGTTGTTATAAGCGAATTCCACTAGTGACAAGAATTCTTCCCAACGCTTTTGTTGGTCCATCACGTACATGCAAAACATGTCCTCCAAGGTTTGGTTCATTCGTTTGGTCTACCCATCAATCTCCAGGTGATACGCAGTACTAAAGTTAATTTGGGTTCCCAAGGCCTCTTGGAAACTAGTCCAAAATCATCCAGTAAACACCGATCCCTGATCAGATATAATCTTCTTAGGCACACCATGCAACCTCATAATCTCACTGATGAAAACTCTAGCTATGTCAGGTGCCTGATATGTCATACACACAGGAATAAAATGAGCACTCTTCGTTAGAGTGTCGACTACTACAAAAATCGAGTCGTGTATCCTTACCGTTAGTGGAAATCCAAAAATAAAATCCATCGAAATAACCTCCCATTTCAATTCCGGAATAGTGTGTGGCTGCAGTAATCCTGCTGGATGTCTATGTTCAACCTTTACCTGCTGACATTCTAGACATCTGGCCACATAGTTAACTATGTCTGCCTTCATTCCCTTCAAGAAGATTAAGGGTTTAAGGTCCGCCCTCATCTTTGTGACTCCTGGGTGAGCCATTTACAATGCTCTGTGAGCCTCATTTAGGATCAAACTCCTCAACTCGTCATTTGGTACTACGTAAATTCATTTTGTAAATCTCAGTATTCCATTGTCGTCCAATGTAAATCCTTCAAATATTGGTACCATCATTGTGTTTTGTCCGATAAAATCCTTGACCTCTTTGTACCAGTCCTCTTTGTACTAGTCATTGTCGCATTGTAAAGTTAGAATCTTTTCACTTAGATTCATCTGAAGAGGCAACACTTGTAATGAACCTCAAATTCACCCAAAAAAATAAAATTATTTTTATGACATAACTCAATTTCGTTTAATATTTAGAATTTAAGAGAAGGTAAGATACATTTCTATCCATAATGACTTTATTACACCAGTCTAGTTTTACTTCGAATAGAAAATCTTATGTGGATAAATTCTTCTTTAATTCTATCACTTTCCTTAATTTTCAAACTACTCCAACATACTTATAAGTATATAGGCAGTATCTAAACTTAGGTCTAATTCTTACACACCCGTAGATTACACATCAAGCATAGTTAACTCGAAGGATCCCATCTTGTTCTCTACAGTTTATGCCATTAAACAATAGTCTAATTACGAAATTTCAAATACTTAAAGGTGTATGACCTCATGGCAAGCAAAACTCTTAGGAAAAATCGAGCTAAAAATCTGCTTAATTAGTTTAATACTTTCATATACAATAATTTTTGTACTTGTCATGCACTGTACACAATGACTTGTAATATGATCTGCTATTTCTATTCTACCTCTATCCCGGATGAAGATCCTCCATTGTTTCTACTAGTCCATTCATTACAGTAAAAAAAATTCCTACTATATTCCTACAGTTTTGTGAAAAAAAAAAGAGGTCAATCGAGTTTTGGCGATTACAAAATGCCAAATACAAAAGAAACAAAAGACCACACCATTTTCCAAATAGTGAAATGCGGAAACAATGTGGGCCCAACACTTCGGGGTTTCAGGGTTCGAGATTTCGCGATCTCAAATGCCAAATACCAACACACAACAACTCCCTAATTGCGAAAAAGTGAATGGAAAGTGGGACTAGCACTTCGGAGTTTTGGGGTTCGGGATTTCACAAATTCAAATGCCAAACGCCAATCATACAACAACTCCCGATTTGTGAAAAGTGAAAGGAAAGTGGGACCAACACTTTGGGGCTTCGGGGTTCAGGATTTCATGAATTCAAATGTGAAACACCAACATACAACAACTCCCGTATTGCGAAAAGTGAAAGGAAAGTGGGACAAACACTTCGGGGCTTCGGGGTTTGGGATTTCGCGAATTCAAATGCCAAATGCCAACATATAGCAACTCCTGAATTGCGAAAAGTGAAAGGAAAGTGGGACCAACACTTTGGGGTTTCGAGGTTTGGGATTTCAGGGTTTACGAACACACGATGCACAAACAAAATGAAACAAGAAAATCCGAAATGTGAAATGTGATTAGGGTGTGGGCCCAACAATTTCGGGTTTCGGGGTTTACTAACTCTCGATGCAAAAACACTACACAACGTCAATGCCAACTCAGAAAAACACGAAAAGGTATGGGGCCCAAGCAATATTGGGTTTCGACATTTGGTAATGCTTGATGCATGAACAACACTCAACAATATTCTCTGAATCACGAAATTTGATCAGGCTGTGGGGCCACTTCGGGTTTCGACATTTGCAAGAACAAAAGAACTCCACGCAACTTGAACCAATAAACTCTGAAATACCAAAAAAAGAAAACATGAATAGAGTTTACAAATTCCGTAAAAAAAAAACACATGAGTGCCCAGGTGATCCATAAGTTTCTTGTTATTTCATATTCCTCTTCAATTCTTAAATATAAAAAAAAAGGAAGTCTCTTTTAAGATGCATGATTGTTTGGAATTAGCAATACATTTAAATGTTTCCTTTCGTCAGAAATTGACTCAACTCCGATTGCTCAAATTTAGATCTATTTAATACTTCAGTCTCAGAAATAAACCCATATATATGCAGATTGGTCTTCTTCAAGAATTTAGAGTATCCTAGGATTTCGACTTTAGATTAAGCCTATCCTGTATATGGATCTGCTCTCTTATACTCAAATCATATTTAAATAAATTTTCCTAGTATTCCAGATTTTCAGGAGGGACCGCTCCAGAATTTAGACTGTGATTGTAAATTTAATACCACGATAGATATCATTCATTGAAAGAATTATTTCGATTTAGAACAAGTAGATGCATAATATCAGTTACACACAAAACATCCAAGGACATAGTAAGGAAAGGTTTAAATATCTAAACCAGCTTGCAAAAAAACAAAGGGAACAACCATGTTCCTCCCAACTGTAGAACATGGCAGCCAAACTACTTTCCCGATTCACCCCCTAGCTTGACCATGAATCCATGAGGGCGAACTTGGAAAAGCTTCTCTTCAGCAATGTCCTACAACTCCAACAATTTTTCGTTGCCTCACACTCAAGCAGTGTTCATAACAACAAGTAAATCAAAAGTCTCCTTTCCTAGCATACTTGGCATCGTCCTACCTCCTCACATATCATATTTATCCATTTTTCCCAGGTCTTTTTCCCTCCCTTGGGAATTTTCACAGCTTTCTAAATCCCTGATTTTTCAGGGGCTCCCAATGGCCAAATCACTAATTTTCCAGTTGTAATAATCAGCCCAGAGGTAGTTCCAACATGTTCCCCACTCATGGAGTCATGGTCAACTAAATTTAACATGGTTGTTCCATTTGTCCTCTTGCAATCAACATAAAATATTATTGTTCCATACAAGTGTCATAGTCAAATAGTTAGTTGTTTTAAATCAGGTCTCTCCCCAACAGTCAAAATAATTAATTACAATTACCAAATTTGAAATTCGGAATTGCCATAAATGGAAAAAATTTTCCAAATTCAAATTTACTAAAAACAAAAATAAATTTCTAGCAATTTTAAATTTCAAAAATATTATTTTTGGGGATATCACATCCTTTCCCCTTCAGTAAAACACTGTCCTCAGTGTTTGTTCCCTTCTTGGAACAGGGTTGGATGAGATTTCCACAAATCTCCCTCCAACTCCCTAGTGGCCTCCTCAGGACTAAAGTGCTTCCATTGCACCTTTACCTGAGCGACGACTCTATTCTGAAGTGCTATTTCTTTCCAGTCCAGAATGCACAGGGGTTCCACCTGGAACTCGCCTATGGGTTCCACCTGCACCAAATTGCAATCAATCAATCCTGGTACTCAAAGTAGAAGATGAGTTCTAACAATAAGGCCAAACTCGAACTCCTTGACCTTAAGTTTTTGGGAAATTTGATGCAGAGCATACCGAAACAACTCCAAAATTGGCCTCACACTCGGGCCCATGCAACTGCCTTGTCGCAAGGTGTCGAACTTGTTGAGATGACACTCAACGAATTCCTCAAAAAGATACCTCTCCTGTAACCGTCCCTCGAATAGTTCCCATGACACGTCGTCGACGACCATGTTTAAAAGTGGTAGGAGCGTCTTCCGCCATAGAAGATTGCTCCCCTTCAGTCGAAATACCATCATGCAGACCTTAATGTTGGAGGTCATAATCATGAAACGTGAAGGACAACGCCTTTCTCTACAACCATGCCTCAACGATATAGTTTTCCGCGACACTCGTGGACTCGAGAACTGAAATCTCTCGAGTTCTCGGTGGATTCTAATGGTACTAGCTAGGACGCGTTGTTGACCCTCAGGGGTATAGGTGCCCTGGCCTCATCTCAGTACTGACGGTGAATCAAGGCCCCTGACATTACCTGGAAGGGCCTTGTCATACCATCTTCATCCCTTACAACAAGCGAATCCAATGCAAGGACTTGTTCTTCCCATTGGGGGTTTGACTTCAAGGGTTTAAGAACTTCAGGAGGCATCACACCTCCTTCCATGACACCACACTACCAACCTCTTAGGCATCCTCTAATGCGATCACCACATGGACACGTGAAGGTTTCTAATTAACACAAGGGTTAATACTCATAGGTTTACTGTAGTGGAAATCCTGGTGATCCATAGTCGCAGGGTTGAACCCGCTCTGATACCATATGTAATGTCCCCCTTATTATGACTGCAAGGGAAGTAGAAGTGCAATTTTTTTTTTTTTAGGCAGGAAGAAAATGACAACAATAGTTTATCCACACCAGATGACGACGAACACACACACTCTAATCAGGCAACAAACAACAACGACTTCAACGTCCAAAAACTAACCTCCAAGGCGCGCAAAACATCGCATTGAGGCGTTGCAGAATCAAGTACCAAATCAAATCAACGAGCAACACCCACAATGGGAAGCCCAGACTCTGACCAGGTTATCATTCGCCATTATCCATCAGGGCATGCAATGATCCCCTCCTTAGGAATCATGCCGTCACCACGCGATAGGCATGACAGTAACCCTGGTGCAATATCACTTATCTAGACCACTAAACCAAGCAAACCCCCTGACGCTAGGAGACCTAAATATATGCCAATTACACGCTGGCTATACCAAAGCGCCCAACCCCCAAAAACAAATTGAATTAAGGCAAAAGGCACAAGTAACCCACTTATGGTTTAACTAAAAACAATTTAGAAAAACTAGTAACCCTTCAACCATTAATGTTGCGCAACAAAACTACACTCAAGGTAGGCTTAAAGGCCGCAACCATCTAGCCATCAAGAACTTATTCTAGCACAAGGCATCTTACCTCATCCAAGTGTTAACCAACAACCAACCTTCAAGTAACATAAACTCAACAAGAAGTTAATTTTCAATAATCAAATGTTGTTATTTGGATTATGATAGAGTCATGAGTGTTTTTTTTTTTGGTTGTTCCAAGATTTTCTTTGCTTCTAACTTCATTTAATTCATTGCACAGTTAAAACTCCTCACACCAGGAGAGTCATAAAAAATTATTTACATTTTTCTTTTCTCCTCCCTTATTAATTATACATAAACTAAATTGGCAACAAGTATTAATAAAAAGGGTTGTTGATAGATGGCTTTATATACACTATTTGATTTAAGATTGCGCCATAAATGTACCAATGGAATGGCGATTATTGTGCTAACATTATTCCATGAATAATTATTATTTTTGTGGTTTATAGGTCAACGTGCTTCACGTCCATCTCAAGAGTGCCTTGGATCCAGGAACAAGTATTTACCCATATAAGAAACTAAGATAAAAGGGGTGAGTCATTGATAAATGAACCGCTACATGCCATTACAGATCTGAACCACAATTAAAATGTTGATACAAAACAAATATCCATTCTGGAAGGGAGTTGATGTATCTACCGTAACACACAACTGTAAGTAGCTATGTAACAATGTTACCATGTAATAATGCTGCCCTGTAATAATGTAAAAATTTGCACTGCATAAAATCGCTGACTAAAAATAGTAATGCTGTAAAAAGAATGGAATCTCTGTCCAAGGTTAAGGCTATCTTAATGTTGGCAATGTTATTGTCAAACTTCCTTCATGTCGTCTGTCTGGAATAAATTCGCTATATGTCTGTCCTTAATAAATGAAAATCATTGCCTTAGAATTATTAACACACAGTATTATTAACACGCATTATCAATTGTACCCAGATTGTTGTACCTCGCTATCCACACCATACCCAACCACGTCTATACCATTCATTGTCAGCATCTATAGAATTCGTGGTTTTACATGACTGGTTTAATAATTAGCATATTTAAATGATGCATTAAATTCACAAATTTTAAAATGATTAAAGCCCATATTAATTTGCATTATTGTTTTACAGGGCAAGTTTATATTTAGCATAATAATATATTGGCATTCAACTCACTAGTTTTAACAAAATTAACATAAGAAATTAGCAGAATTTAAACATATATCGCTGGTAAATCGCCCATATTCAAATCGCAGTACTAAGATTCAGTTCGCAGTCAATCAAAGGAATCGCCCTCAAGGAAGTAATAACCGCAGTCTAAAGAATGTAAAGAAAACAAAGGGGCAAATTCACTGTGTTAATTCGCCCACGAATTACATGAAATTGTAGAGAAAAATTAAATTGCAGGCCAAAAGAATTATAAACACAGAGTGAAGGAAAGTGTTGAATCACTAGGGATGTTTCCATCAAATCTAATAAAACGTAGAGACAATTTTTCAAGGTTTTAGTGTTTCGAAACTCAAAGTAAGATGCCATTACAAAAGATAGATTGTAGAGAAAAATACGGATTTGAGATGGAGAGCTATTGACCACCGAACTGTAAACCATTGCAGATGAAAAATTCACAGTCAAGGTATTTAATTGTAGAGCGAAAATTTGCCAGATTGTAAGAAGAAAAAAAAATTCAGAGTAAAAGATAAGTAATTCGTCCATCAAGACGTAGGTAAGCGCAGAGTTAAAAATTTGGGGATAGGAATGATAACAATGGTAGAAATACTCAACATAAGAAGGAGCAAGACCGTCAATCAACCAATAACAATCAACAGGGATAGATGAATGGCAGAATCATCCTTCACTCACCATCCACACACAGAAAAGAAGGGCGTTGAGATCCATAAGTCTATTAATGCCTAAGCGATGACCGTAGATTAGGCTCCTGGCCGACTGCTCAGGTGTGGACTAATGAGTTAGGGACGAAGGAAAAAATATAAACCACAAATAATCACAAATCAATGAAACCATAGGACAGTCAAGAGATGCAACGATCGAAAGAAGTAGGAAATCAACATCGAGCTAAAGGCTATGGGATAAATTTCAGTCATCCACTAGAATGCTAATACAATCATTTTCTTTACCCAATTAACATACAAAACTAAAAGCATAATTCATACTAATAATCTACCATGCAGAAATGAGGAAGCGTACCGTTGCCCAATCGCTCGCTCTGAGTTGATGTCATTCTCGCTTCGTGCAACTCCCGCTTGTCGACCGATGAGACTTCATTGGTACCTACTAGCCAACGCTAGGGGTACTCTGCTTCCCCCTTATCCCCCCAAGCTGCAAAGGGGCCACACACACTATCCAGAGAATAAGCTAGCTCCTAGCTCACCTCGCAAG
>JASDQU010680957.1:20904-31405 GCA_032191745.1 Picea mariana | reverse complement strand
TTCCCTTAGGCAAAGCAATGGATTTGAATGATCCTCTTAGAATAAAAAAAGGCTTATCATCCTATCTTGAAAGGAATCATTCAAAAGAAGAACAACCATGGGCCAGAATGACTATCATTTGAAGTCAACACTTCAAACTTCTAACTAAAAAAAAGAATTGTCCCAACCACAACAACAACACTTCAAAGTAACACACAAAAAGGGGGCTCTCATACCCAATCAAAGAACACTTTGAGTTCAACATAAAGATATTTGCAAGCCCAAAGGGTCTTGCACCTATGACAACAATTTCCTTGCAACCATGCCACCATGTATAAGTAATTTGGATTGTAGATGGACATTGCCACGCAATTTCAAGCACATACATGATATCGAATGCACAACAAGGAATTTGAGCCAATTAAATTCTAGGGAAATTCAAATTCCACATGAAAAAACATATCATTATCACAATAAGGTCGATATGTAGTATCGTGCATTAAAGAATTCCATTCCAACTCATACATAAGTAAAATATGGCTCCACAACAAAATTATAAACATGGATTCAAACATGGAGATGGGGCACTTATCTTTTGAAAAAGCTAGTCCAGGGAAATTGGTTGTTGGCAAGCAATTTTCCACCCAATTGTAGGCATCCACTATGGATACCACCCTCAAGCTGCGGCATGAGGCCACTAGGGTGAAGGAAATTGGCCCAAGATACTTGGGTCACTCACCCAATTATATTTCTTTTAGGTTTAGCTAAACAAATTACCATGGAACAATCTAGGTAGCTATCCAGCCAAAGAAACCATGACACTCCCTTCCACTACATGTACACCATAAGGAAGAGGGTCTTTTAGGGATATTCTTCCCTCTAGTGTTCTTCAGTTAGTGCAACAACCTAAAGGGAATGGAAAGGGTTTCCCATCACCCAACCTATATGCTCCTCTATAGCCTTCTATCTCTCTCTAGTTCACAACATTCTCTTCCTTAACTCTCCTTAGTCACTTACAAGCTCTAATGAAAAATACTTCTATATGTAGAATGAGAATACATGAGCAAATGGAAGAATGGGTGATATGAGAGAATTCATGAGAGTAATGAATGAAAGAACAAGTCCCTTTGAATTTGCATGAAGAGAGAACTTGGGAAAAGAGATGGTTTGAATACCTATGAGATTAAAATTCCTTTGGGGATGGAGTCTCTTACATTTGTCGTAACTCATTCTCAACCCCCACATCCTCATAACTATGGAAGATGGACTTCCCCACTAACCACCCACTACATTTAATGATTGGTGGTTGGGGATTTTAATAAGGCACATGGTAAAAGGTAAAGGTTAGGAGACTTAGGAAACATAGAAATCTTATTATTATTTCTCAACCCCTTGGACCCCCTTTCCTCTTAATCTACGGTGGACTTATAGCCCCCCTCATGCTCTTAGTAGCCATCCTTGAACCTTTATTAGTTTTCAAAATAATATTTACATATCTTGAGAATAACATAGCATGTCTATCTCATGGTATATTGAAAACATATTTGTCAAAAATGCATGCCTTAGTCGGGCCTTGGCCTAGTTGAGCTCAGCACTAAGCATTCATATAATATATTTACATCATTTACAAATGGGGTCATTACATCTTGTCAGGATATCCATTTATTTATAATATACACATAATTTGATCCAAAACATCAAAGGGGCAAGACCAAGGTGTTACATCCCCCCCCCCTAGAATTGCATTATCCTTGATACAATTTGGCATCAGAACAAAAATGGATATGCCTCTCTCATGCATCCTCAAGATCCTAAGTAGCCTCACTAGGACCAAAGTGTTTCCATTTCACATTTACCTATCTGATGGCTCAATTCCATAGCATTGTTACTTTCCTATCGAGGATGCTTAAGGGCTCTGCTTAGAACTCTCCCTTTAGTTTCCCCTAGATCACAACCCAATCGATCATATGGTTAGGATATTATATGTATTTCTTAAGAAAAGAAACATGGAAAACATCATGAGTTATAATGTTAGTAGGCAATTCAAATCTATATGAAACTAGCCCTATCATATCTAGGATCTCAAGTGGTCCACAATAACGAGGTGCCAACTTGGCACAAATTCCAAGCTTCAAGGAACTCTTCCTTGATTTCATTTTGAGATAAACATGATCCCCAACTTTAAATTCTCTATACACTATGTTCTTATCTACATAGTTTTTTTGTTTTTCTTGCATTGCCTGTATATTATACGTCTTCCTAGCAACCTCTCGTTCCATTTGCTTGAGCATTTATGGCTCAAGTACAATCATGTTCATTGGGTTATATTGACTTACTATAATACCACATGTTATACCATATAGAGCTTCAAATGGACTCGTCTTCAATGATATGTGTTTTCCATTATTATATGCTAACTCTACAAGGTGAAGATAATCCTCCCACTTGGACAATTCCCCCATCACATACAAGTGAAGCATGTCTTCAAGCACTTGATTTACTCTTTCAGTTTTCCCATCTATCTGTGAATGGTAAGTAGCACTAAAATTCAGCTTGGTGCCCAATCCTTCAAAATGTCCTTCCCAAAAATTCAAAGTAAACTTCGAATCTTTATCTCATACAATTGTGGTAGGCATCTCATGCAATCTAAAATTTATCTCATGTTTTTTTGCAATGTTTTCTATGTTATAAGTAGTCTTTGTGGGAATAAAGTGAGCAATATTTCTCAACTTATCAACCACAACCATGATGGCATCATATTTCTTAATTGTCTTTGGAAATCGTATAATAAAGTCCATTATTATCACCTCCCATTTTCATTTTGAAAGTCGCAAAGTTGTAGCAAACATGTTGGATGTTGATGCTCAACATTGACCCATTGACACTCCATACATATTGCAATATATCCAACAACGTTATTTTCAATTAAGGAAAAAATATATTTATTTCTTGCTTAAGCAATATTTTTTTGGTAGCTTGGATGGCCTCTTACGGATTTCATCCATAATGATGGTTCTCAACTCCGTTGAGTTGGGAATATACACTATGTTCTTTTAAATAAGAACTCCATCTTCACTTAGTTGATAACCTTCCTTGTTACTTTTCCTTTGGTTTCTTTTATTGCAATCCTTCTTTCACTTTGGCACAATGTTCATAGCAAGGGATCCTATCAATTGGAGGCTTCAAATAAAATTTGCAAATGCTAATAGTCGGCATATGCAGTTTCCCACTGAGTGAATTTGCAACCGTATTTTCCTTTATTTTTATATGTTTTAATTCAAAATCAAACATAGTGAAATTACAACTATCTTGCTTGCATGGAATTCGAGTTTGGCTGGTCGAACAAATGCTTTAGTCCATTATGATCTATGATTAACACAAACTTTTTTCCCATCAAGTAGTGTTGCCACATTTTCAATGCATGTACTACTACAAGAAGTAACAAATCACAAGTAACATAGTTTCTCTTGTGTTCCTTTAGATTTTGTGACTCATAAAACACCACATGGTTATCTTGCATTAGAACTCCATTGATTCCTTCCCCACACACATTTCTACACATAACAAAATCCTTGTCTTGATATGGAATCTTGAGAATTGGCGCATTGACAAAGAGATTTTTTAATTGTTTAAAACTTTTCTCACATTTATGGGTCCATTCAAACTTATTTCCTTATCTTCTGCAAAGAATTTATTGTATGTTCAATCTTGGAGTATCCTTCAATGATTTTTTGATGATAACTAGCAAGACCCATGAAATATCTCATGTTTGTCACATTCCTTGGAGTGGGCCAATTCACTATGGCCTTGATCTTTCTGGATCCACAAATACTCCTTCTGAAATAGTGTGACCCAAATAGCGAATATATGTTTGACAAAAGTCACATTTTCTAAGTTTTGCATACAACTTGTGTTCTCTCAACACTTGCAAAACCATTTTCAAATGTTCCTCATGCTCTTCTTAAGATTTTGAATAAACTATTATATCATTAAGGAAAACAAGCACAAACTTGTCCAAGTACTTTATTGAAGACACTATTCATGAGGCGCATGAATGTAGCTAGTGCATTTGTGAGACCAAATGGCACCACCACAAACTCATAGAAACCACATATTATTATGAAGGTTGTCTTTTGAATGTCTTCTTCCTTGACTCTAACTTGATGATATATTGACCTCAAAACAATTTTAAAAAATACATTTTCTCCTTTCATTTGGTCAAATAGATAATCAATCTAGGGAAATAGATACTTGTTCTTCACTATAGATTTTATTAGCTTCCTGTAATAAATATACCTTTTGAGAGTTCCATGTTTCTTTTACACAAACATAATTGGTGTTCCCCATGAGGACACACTCGATTGAATGTATACTTTTCTCTAAAAATTCTTGCAATGGCATTTTCAACTCCATGAGTTCGAGGGTACTCATTTTGTACAAAACCTTGTGACATTGGTGCAGCTCCAGGTATAAGGTCAATTGAGAAATCAATTTTTCTCTTTGGAGGTATACTTGGTACCTCATCACGACACACATCTTGGAATTCTTGCAATATTAGTGTTGAGCCCTCAACAATTCCCCACGTTTTGGGAAAAACTTAAGGTCCCACCTCTTTTAGGAACTGGTTAGGATATGCTTCCTCCTTTTGAAAAAATCATTGACCTTGTTTCCTCATTTCCTTATTATAATGATTCTTTCTTTTAGATGGTAAAGTTAAATGAGCCCTCGTGTTTCACTTGTTTGGTTTTTTGGCTTAGTTTCTTTTCTTGAGTTTTATCCCTCATTCAATATTGATTTTCCTCCTTATTTTTTCAAACTCTTTTGGTCGTTAATTTCTAGGCTAAGACTAATCTTCAAATCAAGTCTCTTCTTCACTTGTTTCACTTTATTAAGCCCCTTGATTTAGAAATCAAGTTTGATTTCCGAATTGGACCATTCTTTCACAAAAAAAATGTGTGGATAGGTTCTAATTTTCAGATCAGCCCCGATTGCTAAATCGATCCTACCAATGACTAAATTTGTTGTATGGTGGGTTTTGATTAGGGAATCGACCCCAATCCCCAGATCACATCCCCCCTTACTCCTCGAATTGTTCAAACTTATCTTTTTGTTT
The DNA here is from genome assembly GCA_032191745.1 of Picea mariana. NCBI lineage: Eukaryota > Viridiplantae > Streptophyta > Pinopsida > Pinales > Pinaceae > Picea > Picea mariana. The sequence goes on along the minus strand of JASDQU010680957.1, from coordinate 26,313 downwards.
TAGCATTTTCCTTTAAATTTTGATTGAAGTTTCTTCCTTCCTTTAGAATTTTTCTCCCTTTGAATGTTTGACCAAGTCAAAACCTTTTCAAGAGCTTGATTTCTTGATCGACCTTGATGTTCAAATTAGGCCTCCTATTTGAATAGTCTCTACCTTGCCTTGATTTCTAGATTGAACCCTCTCGTCACTATTTGTACCATATGAACTTTCAATCTTGTTTATCATGTTTTTCTTCGTTATCTTCTTTTTGAACCTTGTCTAGTGATTCCTTCGAAAGGAAAATCTTAAAATCAGGCCAAAACTCTGAATCAGGCCCTCAAGTCACTAAAGTGCTAGAACTTCATCACAATTTAGTGATCGTCCTTGAAATCCTAATAAGGCCTTCCCTTTACAAATATAGTGACATGGAACCCTAATTTCTCAATTGGCCCCAATTTTGAAATCAACTTGTTTTCCCTTGGATTTTTGTTTCCACGTGTGAAACCATTTTCTCACATGTGAAATCACTTCCATTTTTTTCGCATGTGTGAAACGTTTTAAGTTTGATTGTGATTGGGGCATTTCCTTTGCAAATGTTAGTGACATGCGGTCTTGATTTCTCAGTCATCCTCAACCTTGAAAGCGACCTCCTACATGCAAACTTGTGCCCCAATTTCGTATTATACTCAACGTTTAAATTGGTTTCCTCCATTCGAATTCATGCCTCAATTTCTCAATCGGTCTTGCCCTCACCTAAAGTAGTGATGAAGGGTATCGATTTTCAAATTGTACCCATTTCATAGAACACTCCCCATTCTATTATGGGTTCTTCATACAAGTGACCTCATTTTCAAAGTTCAAATTCAATGCTTAATGTATATAGTTCATTACACATTAACATGTTTTTAAGACACCTTCCATCTCAACTTGATTCAAAGGTGCCACAAATCAAATTACCACATTTTCAAACCTTTGAATAAATGTGAATTTGCCTTTGGTATTTTCATCTAAATGTTTGAAGTTGAATGGATGGATTATTTGTTTGAATAGCATGTGCATTGAAGTAGTGATTGGACTCCCATTGTAACAGTTAAAATTGCCAACTTAACTCAAGAATGTTATAGCCCAGAAAAGGTTTTTTATCTATCGATTTCACTAATTAACTATTTGATTTTGAAACACTCTTGTTCGATTAGATTTTTTTTTTTTAAATGGAATAGGTGGTTGTTTCATTTGCAATGACATATATGTGCATTCAAACTTTTCCTAGTTCAAATATAGTGAGCTGTTTGCATGAGCCCCAATTTTTTTTCTCTTTTTTTTTTTCCCTTTTTCTGGGAAATTGATTGTTGAAAAATCCAAGTTTGAGTTGTACATCCTAGCTAAATTAAAATCCTTGCTACAATGACATGTGCCTTAGGTCATTATCGACATCACTATCCCTAAAAACTAATTTCCATTTCAAATTACTAGAAGTTGGTTGTTTATGCCTTCTGATGTGATTTTTTAGCTAAATCCTACATGCCATGTTTTTGTGGCATGCTAACTTGTAGGGATTTCCATAGGGCAATAAGATTCTACATAGATGGAAGAAGTTTTCACCACTCAAATCGTTTCCAATACTTTTGGTTCAGGCATGGTTATATGAGATGATGACCTCATTTCAACTCTTGTAGGTCAAGTTGTTGATCTTCAGTTGTGTTCATTTGATAGACGGAGAAATCAAGTAATGAAACAAAACCATAAAAGAAGAAAAAATAGGGTGGATTTTGAAGTAATAATCACCATTGAAATTGTTGTCACGGACACAATAAAATCAAGTTTATCTTCCTTTGATGTTGATAGATTAGCAATAACTCAAGAAAATGTACAAAGGAATGAAGAAAAACAAGAACAACCAATTGTATTTTTTAGCAAAAGTTTGAGAGATTCAGAGCTCAAATATAATATTATGGAAAAACAATCTTATGCATTGGTTAAAGCTGTCAAATATTTTAGAGTTTATGTTCATCATTCTAGAATAATTTCTTATGTTCCTAGAAACACAATGAAAGAGATCTTGAATCATCCCGATATTGATGGAAAAAGAGGCAAATGGATAACTAAGATTCAAGAGTATAACCTCGGAATAAAACCAACGAAATTGATTAAAGGCCAACATTTGGCAAATATTTTAGCTTAAACAAATTACAAAGTCCTTGGGATAAATCAAATTTCAGAAATAACAGAACATCCCTCAACAAAATTTGAGGAAGCAAAGTTGCAGCAATCCATAATAAAGGTTCAAGATAAGTTTTATTCATCTCCTTGGTATAAAGACATCGTGTTTTATTTGCAGACTCTTGAATTCCCACATGATTTTAGTCAATCCAAAGCTAGGTCACTCAAACTTCAAGCAATCAAGTATTACATCATAGATCAAAAACTCTATTAGAAAGATCTATTGGGAGTTTTATTAAATTGTATGGTTGAAGAAGCGACTAAGGGAATTGTAGATGAATTTCACAAAGACATAGGTGGAGGACACCATGATTGGAGAGATACAACATATAAAATTTTGAGAGCTAGCTATTATTGGCCAAAATGATTTTTTGAAGTGAATTCAAAAGTTAGATCTTGCAGAGAATGTCATTTTTTGCAAGTAAACAAAAACTTCCTTCTTTACCATTAGTTCCCATAAAAGTTGAAGTTCCTTTCCCGTAACAACCCTAATTAATTATCATGATTAAATGTTTGTTTAATGAATATTAGTTTAATAAATTATTAATTTTTATTTTGGAGACTTATTGTATCGGTAGATGGGCCCATTTATGGAAGGGGGGATAAGGTGGTTGAGGTTTAATGGGGGGAGAAGGCAATGGATAATGAAAGGGAAGGGAGATAAGACAAGGAAAAGCACTCGAGAAGGGGGAGCTCTTTTTGGGGTCAGGATATTTTAATTTATGGGAGAGGGAGAAGGTGAAGGGAGAAACAGTTTTGGATTGCATTTGGATTACTGGTTTCATTTGGGTTTTACTTGAGGAGTTTGCTTGAGGAATTCACGGGGGCCACCTGTTGCTGGGAATTTTGGGCTTGGGGGCTAGGAAACCGCAAGGAATCATGGGGCTAGGGAGCCAGATAGGTTGTTCCTAGATGGCTGGGAGGTTAGTTAGTTTTGAGCAGAGCTTCAACTTGGGGCAGAGTTTTAGAACAACATCAGTTTGAGGTATTTATCATCATTATTATGCTGTGTTAATTATTGTTATATTGTTCATTTTTTTATGTTGAACATGTTATTCATTATCATGCTGCTCTCATTTTTAAAATATGTTGAATAGTGAGTTGTTATTATGTTGAATAGAGAACAGTAAAGAAATTATTATAGCGTTTCTTTATTTAAATTATGTTTTATAAGGCTCTGTTTGGAGAGACCTTACACATGGTATCAGAGCCCTGGTTTAAAAACTTGGACCAGGACCTACCCACCTACCCACCTGTACAAGTGAAAACTTTGAAAGGGTTTTATAAACATAAATAACTAGATGTATAAATAATCTATTTATGGAAAACTTATAAATCTGGGCCCGGGGGCCAAGCTCAAACTCAAATCTCCAGCTCCACTCAACCTGCTAGCCAAACAACATTTCAATAAGAATTGTGTTCACAACCTAGTGCAAAATTAAATAAAAACTGGTTCAAAATTAGAGAAAATACAATGTTGCGCACAAAATAATTATCTCTATTGATCTAATGGTATTTCTAGGTCTTTGACGAGGATTTCTCTTTTCAGGAAAAAAAAATAAAAATTGTTGGGTTTATCAATGAGCACAACCTTCAAGTCTCGACTTAGCCTAGGAGTCACAACATGTCACCATGACCGAGAGCAGAGGTATTGATAGCAAACAGACCAATTCACAACTCAATGCCTATGTGCAAGGCGACAAGGAAAGCCCACGAGTCAAGCACTGTGCACTACATGTCAAGCAAAGCACTTGCAAAATAACCCAACCAAGCACCTGCAAAACCACAAAGATTAGCAAATAAAAACCTACAAAATAACACAAATTAGCAAACAAAACACACAAGGGCCCAACGCACAAGCACCTACACAACACGCAGGTTAACAACACCCAACCACCAAAATTTTGCTTGATTCGTGAAGAAATTCATTTTGGCTACAATAATAATGAAACATGAGTAATAATAAAAATACAGATATGGATAAAAAAAAAATTAGGACCTTCTAGATTTCACTGTTAAGCCGAAGGAACAGAACAAGAACCCCATGTCTTCACCAGGTGGGGTGAATCCGAATCCGAATAGAAAATTCAAATCTAAACATATGCCCAATTTCAAAGCACACCCAAAACTAAAACTGAAAGCTTAGGCGGAGAATTTTAGAGAATTTATATGTCATATGTTGGTGGTGGGCGAATTCTCTCAGGGTTTCCTGATGTTTGGTCTGCGTCAGAGATTTGAACAACACGGAAGAAAGTTTCTTGATGTCAAGCATCTAGGATACAAAAACATCTCTAAACTTGTTGCATCACACAGTCACCTTGTATCAGTGGGTTGTGTTGGCCCTGGACCCACTCAAATATTTTCGTTGGGCTTTGTCAACGAAAAGGTGCTCAATCTCAATCCCAATTCTAATACAATCAAAGAAACCTCCATTAAGATGATATGTGATCCTACTAATCTAAAAGAAAAGGTAGAAGCGAACCGCCCTTCAACTGGTAGAAGTGGCAAGGAATTGTTAGAAAACATGGCTTTGGAGGAAAATATATTGAACGAACAATTGGCAAACATGATATCCCTCCAACATAGGCTCCTTCCATAATGTCGAATTTCGCAAGAAACAATAGAAAGAAAAATCTTGAACAGATGTACCCAACAGGCTAAAAGCAATTATGGCAATACCCACGACAACAAATGCACTTTTGATTGTGCCCTACAACATTAAACACGATCCTCTTTGCTAACTTTCAGCCAACACTTGTACTGGATTATCTTCGGCTTGACAATCAAATATCCAGACTCTACCCCTACATATTCAACATTATACAAACTAAAACTACGCATATTAAGCCCACCAGAGTGAACAGTATGAAGATTTACCTCTGGACTCATACGTGGAGATTAGATAGCTCCTGCTCCATGCGACCTGCTCAGTAGCAACAATCTCAGATTCATTAATCTGAACAATGGAGGGAACTTGAATCCTCCTTACATGTTATATTCACTGCCCACAGTCTGCACCTGCAAACACACAACACCAATTAAATGCTCAAGACCTTGCGCCAAGCCAAAAGGAAGAGCCCACAAGGAGGATTTCTTGTGCTCAACGCATCAAGAAAAGAGCCTAGCGACCAATACCAAGTGTAAAGCGTTGAACCACGACAGAGGAGCAGGGGGAATGGCCATGGTCAGCCTCATTCTTCACCTCTACAT
>JASDQU010680956.1:36136-47022 GCA_032191745.1 Picea mariana | reverse complement strand
CTAGTACAAATTTATCTAAAAATTTACTGAGTACATTGTTCATTAAGCACATGAAAGTGGTAGGGGCATTGGTTAACCCAAATGGCGCTACCACAAACTCATAGTGACCATACCATGTCCGGAAAGCGGTTTTATGGATGTCTTCACCCTTGATTCGGACTTGATGGTATCCCGACCTCAAGTCAATCTTTGAGAAAATAGACACACCTCCAACTGATCGAATAGATCATCGATCCTGGGCAAGGGGTACTTGTTCTTTATGGTTACTTTATTGAGTTGTCTATAATCTATGCATAGTCTAAGGGTGCCATCCTTCTTTTTCACAAACAGGACTAGTGCTCCCAATGGGGACACGTTGGGTTGAATATAACCCTTATCCATCATTTCTTTCAATTGCAATTTGAGTTCCACTAACTCAGGTGTGATCATCTGGTAGGGTGTCCTAGACACCGACACTGCTCCTGGTGCGAGCTCTATCGAGAAGTCAATGTCTCTTCTCGGAGGTAGACCCGGTACCTCTTCCAAAAACACATCTCTGTATTTTCTCAGGATAGGGTGATCATCAGGGCTTGGTCTATGACCTTCGTTTGTTTTCAACACCTGTATTGCATATAGGGGACACCCTTTTTGGTAATACTTTCTCATTTACAGGGCTAATATTTGCCTCTCCGAGACCGATTTTCGGATCCCTTAGAGGGTTATTCTTTTTCCTTCTTTGCTCACACATTCTACGGTTTTATGGTAACAGCCCAGTCTGGCTTTATGGGCGGCTAGCTAGTCCATACCAANTTTTGGTGCCAGTGGCTAACTGTACCAACCATGGCTTGCTTTGTTTTTGTGGCTGTAGTTTACACTTATCAACAGATATAGGGGATATATAACTCAAATTTGAACCAGAGTCAATCAAAACAGACAATAGATGGTTGAAAATCATACCTTCTATTTCCACTACTGAAGCTTGATGGCCAGCTTGGTTATTATCCAATGTTGCATAAATCTGCAGCACACTCCTTGCCACATCATTGACTGTGGTAGCTTCCTGAATGTTATAAACTTTTCGATTGTTCTATTGTCGGTGTGGACAGGCTCTCAGGAGATGCTCTTCTCCGCAACCCCAGCATTTCAGATGGTTCTCTCTTTGGGTTATCCACCTTCACTGGTATAGGTCCAGAATTTTTATTTCCATCTAATGAGGGAAAGTTCTGCTGGAGTACACTTCGGGATGGAAAGTTCATTCTGGGGTTCTTCTTGTAGTTCTTAAATCTTGAGGATTTGATCCCCTTTTTCTGAAATCTCGAACCATTCTTTTGTTTCCAGTCTCCACGAGACTCTGCCCGATGTCCATATTGTTCATGAAAATATGTTGCCTTTCGAATAGTTTCCTTTAAGTTCTTTGGCTCATCAAATTCAATTTGGTTCCGGTATTCCTTGGGTAGCCCACTGATGAAGCATTGCACAATCGCCTTCTCTGCCTTAATGTAGGGTACATATCTCAATAAGTCAAGGAATTTGTTGACATATTCCTCTATAGTGAGCTGCCCCAATTTGAGTTCATAAAACTCTTTAGCCTTCTGGTCGAAATATTTTTCCGACAAATACTTCTTCCGGAAGTACTTCTCAAATTGTTTCCAGGACAGGTCCTCCTCGCGGACCCCTTTCATATTCTTAAGATCTTCTCACCAGATGGAAGCTTTTTTGTTTAGATTGAAAGTGGTCACTCGGGCCTTCAAGTTCTCTGAAAAATCATGGACTCTGAAATATTTCTTCAGTCCAAGTAGCCAGGCCTCAGCTTCATCTCCCTTCTTTATCTCACCGTCGAAGGAGGGAGGTTTGGCCTTTCTGAATTCCTCAAATTTCTGACCCTTGGAAGTCTTTTGCTTCTTCTGTTTTCTTTGAGAATAGGAACTGGTCCTGCTGTTGGAAGAGCCTTCTGAATCGCTAGCTTCCTTCTCAGAGGAATCATCTGGCACTGATCCTTTACCTCTGGGGTGGACCTTCCTTTAGGTGCTCCTCTCAGTATGGCCACTGATACGACCATGTTTTTGCATCTCGGGGTCATGTTGCATTTGTCGCTATAGGTCGGATAAGATCTGCAGTAAAACTACATTAATTTCAGTTTTCTTTTCTTGTTCTTTCATCATCCTTTCATTGTCAGCCTTACAGCTTTACAATTCAACCATGAGACTCCTCACAGTATCGGCTAGATCTGGAGGGGTTCCTATTGATCTTATTTCGTCAGACTCTTCATCTCTATTGTGGGAGCCTTCTCCCACCTCTTGGTGGGTCACCATTCATTGCATCTGTAAATTCCTGCGGTTGATCGTCCGCTTGGCAGAAAAGACAAACGCTGGTTATTAGTCAAGAGTTAGATACATTTTAGAACCTGTGCATAAATCCATAACTCTTTCACATGCATACACAGTCGGGTTCTCGTTTCCAAGTTTTGATCATGGATAAGAGAGTTAAGTTATGGGGTTACTCCTCTTAGGAGTGCTTTGAACTAAGCTTATGCGCAACTCATTCATGAGCCCAATCAGGCCGAGTGTTGTAACCATTCTCTGATACCACTTTGTCACACAACCACTACCCTAATCAAATTTTCGTTGATTTCTGCAGGATTAGAGCCTCTGAATCCTCCGCGGATGCCTAACGAAAGCTAGCCCTTTCTCTCTCTCCATTCCCATCTGATCGCAGGTCCTGATGACAAGTAAAATAGTTCATGGTGCCTCATTGTATTTCGCGCCTCGGCGCTACAATGATGTCGAATCGTTCGACTCTGCAACCGCCAAACCCTGGCAGGGTTAACAACTGGCCAATAGGGACGAATTCCTACAGGGTTAGTAGATGGCCAATCAGAACGGCCCTGTCATGCAGTTGAGTGGAGTACAGGTGGCGAGAGGGGAAACATGACATGGTGGGCGGNCCCCCCCCCCCATTAAAGGAAGAATGGCAAGGGGGGTGCAGAATTCACCTGGATATCGTTGATTGAGGTGAATTGATCCTGACCATTCCTAAGTTGCACGTTCGATTCCGGACCCCCCCCTACTGCTAAAGGCAGAACAACAAGGGGGCTCCGGAATGAAGCCTCAGCCGTAGATCTGAGCAGGTGGACTTTGGCCATCCAGATCTTCTCGCCACTTACCCTAAGGTGCACTCGTGCCCTGGCTTAAAGTTGATGTCTCTTCCCCACATATGACAGTCATTATAGACCCTGAGATCCTCCAAAAGAATCTCGTCCGTTCATCAGGATTTATCATCACGAGAGTCCGAACTCTCGACCACGGAACTCCTGAATTCTCGATTCTCGATTTCCCGATGCGGTTAATCTATCGACACGTAGCCTCCTTAAATCAGACGGTCTATGACTACTCCTAGGTTTCCACCACGGAACATCCCAATCTCTTGTCATCAGAACTCCTGAGTTCCTGATTCCCGATTTCCCGAAATGGGAAATCTATCGACACATAGCCTCCCGAAATTGGATGGTCTACGATTGCTCTAGGGTTTCCACTATGGAACATCCTGATCTCTCATCATCAGAACTCCCGAGTTCTCGATTCCTGATTTCCCAAAATGGGAAATATCTCGACATGTAGCCTCCTGAAATCGAACAACCCAAATCCATTTCGGGGCTTTCACCCTTATTCACTGGGGGTTTAACCCTTGGGTATCTCTTGACAGATCCAACGGCTGTCAGGTTTTCTAGCCGAGATCTGACGGCTCAGACAGGTTCCTAACTTGTGTGCTCTCCCATGACTCCCTGGATGTGGAAAGATCAACGGTCTAGATGCTCTCATGGACCTTGGGGATCTACGGTCCCGACCTCTTCGCTACCCACGAAGACATAGAAAGTCACAGGGGTAAGGCACTTAACATCCTACTTTCTCCTACCAAATCTATCGGTCATGAGTGACCACAGATTTCCCGACGGAATCTCATCCATCGATCACCACCTATCAGGGTTAAAACACTTAACTTTCCGGCTTCTTCTTCTTATCTGACGGTCGTGAGTAACCACAGATCTCCCGATGGGATCTCGTTTGTCGATTCGATACCTATCAGGGAGTTCTTATGGCCTTGTTCCCTCACATCCTCCTTCCAGGTTCTTGAGGATGTTTTCAAGGAGGGTATCTCTATGGGGAGGTTTACCCAGGGTACTATCTACGACAGATAAGGGTATCTCTCTCCCAAGAACTAGGCGTGAAGTCTAAATTAGATCAGTTTGCATATAAATAACAATTTAAGATAGCATAAGCCACACGTAGTCGTTCCATATAAACATACGACTACCATTACTGATCAAGACACCAAACATACATTCTTATAATGAATTCATTCATGATTTCACAGCTTATGATCATAAATGTCAGCATACATATATTTCAGGATATCAAAGGCAAAACACTTATCAGAAAGCAACACCAGGGGTTATGCAACTGCTGAGAGGGGTACTCGTTTCCACCCAACCGTAGGCTCAACGACTCCCAGCGGATTTACCACTAGCCACCCCCGAGCTGAGACCACGATGTTGTGAGACTGCGTTTCTGTTTGCCAGTGACCAGGAGCGAAGGTTACTCTCCTTCCTCTCTGCTATCACCCACTCTGCATATCGCCAGAGTTCTCTTACTCCCCTCGCGTCTGCCCCCAATCGTGCGAGGTTGCATGTGGTGTGATTTTTCTCGCGCTGGTCAGGCCTGATGGCTCTACGGATGGGTGATTCACCTCCCCATCCCTCATTAATTCCTGAGGATCCATCTACCTACCAACCTGCGAGACATTAAATTCGGGGCCAACGAGCTGCTTTTGGTTCTCCGAGCCAGTGAAGTATAAATACGGTATTGATTTTTGGTGGAAGTTAATGCCACCTTTCCAGGTGCCTTCCACTGCCTCTCTACAACCATCGTGGTCTCTTTTTCAGCACATCCCCTATTAGCAGTCCTGCAATATAAATTCATAATGTTATTCACATTCATCGACCTTTTCCACAAGGTCCATTCACATCACATATTCACATTTCTGAGTTTGCCAGAGTTCTGGGCCAGTCCAGTTATTTTTACAAATTGGGGGAAACAGGGTGTTACATGCAGTGCACTTCACCTTGCCCCCATGGGCTCCTCCTCCATGTGGCTTTTCACTTGGGCGTTAAGTTTTGGGTGCTTGACTTATGTGTGTTGTCTTGGCTGTATACTTTCCTTATGGTTCCATGTGTGTTTGATTTCCCATGTGGCCTCGTCTTTAGAGTGAATGCTAGAATAATAGGAGATGGGCCTCGACCCATAATTTTATTATTATTATTATTATTTTGTAGGCTTTAGATATGGGTAATCTCTCTTTGTTTTTTGTTTTTTTTTAGGGATTCATTTTTGTAGCTTTTGCGATTAAATTACACAATGTTTGTATAAATGCCTTAAATTAATTTGTTGGTTGCTTGTAAGAATTGACTCAAACTATTTAACTATAAAAATGCACCCTTACATCCATTTAGGAGTTGGCGTAACTTTTAGATCAGAGTTGATTACACAGTTCCCAACCAAGTTCTAGTAATGAATGGAAAAGTATTCAGTCTGCCTGCTGCCTAGGCTCAGGTCAAGTTAAGGAAGATTTTAGTAATGTTTACATTGAATGTCCTCTCTTCTTTACTTAGTAGATAGCATTAAAGTTGTTAAACTACACCCTATTTAATATGCACTAACTGTACAGATAGTTTCAATAAATGCCCATGATTGTCTTACAATATTACAAACTGTAACTCTTATTAATTCTCAACCTGTGCAGGTGAAGAGTCATTCTTACAGGTGGCTAGAACCAAGGAGAGTATCTCTTTTTCTAATGCACATACCCTCCTTCAATTCTCCTGGGAAGCATGCACACTCTCACATTCATTTTGGGTAGTCTACTTAGGGCTATAGGTCATTTTTGTTTATTTCTATTTTGAGTTGATTCAAGGGTTTTAGGCTGTAGGATGGGAGTTGTTTCAAGAAATAGTTTGCACAATTATGTGGGTGGTAAAGCCTTAGGTTTGAGTTTTTTAAACCAGGCTTTGATACCATGTGTAAGGTCTCTTCCCACAGAGCCTTATAAAACACAAGTTAAAATAGAAAATAGAGAAATGTTATCCTATACAATTTAATCATCAACATATAACCATTTATTATTCAACATAAATTAAATTTATGAACAACATGATAATAAATCACATAACAACCACATAACATAGCATATTCAACATCTTTATGACAACCACATAACACAACATAATCATGAAAATACATACCTCTGACTGATGTTATTCCTCCAATCTCCGTCTCTCCTCGCTGCTCTACCCAAACTCTGCCCAAAACCAAATCTTTCCTCCCTACCAGCTAGGAACAGAGCCTATCCAGCTCCCTAGCTCCAGGATTCCGTGAGAATTCCTGGCCCCCGAGCCCAAAACTTCCAGCAACTGATGCTCCCCTGTAACAGTCCACCCAAACTCCAAACTAGGAAAATACAGTCCCTAATCTCAAATAATGCTTCCTTCCCCCAAAATTCCAAAAGTGCCCTCTCCCGAATGCTTCTGCCCCCTCATATCCCCTTCCCATTCACCGCCTCCTCCCTTCATTCAATGCCACCTATCTTATCCCTCCATTTAATGCCTTATCCCTCTATTCAATGCCTTATCCCTCCATACATTAAGTTTTCTATTAAATAAAATTAAAAATTATTAAACTTTTAATTCATTACCCAAACATTAAATGAGTTAATTAATTAATTAATTAATAAACATATATTAAACAATAAATAAATAATTAATTAATATTATTAATAAATAATCATTATTTAACTGATATTCATTAGGACAGTTAATTATTTAATTACTTATACTTGATAAACCTTAAGCAATCATTTAACTAGGGTTGTTACAACACAAGCGCCATGAGTACAACAGAAACAGGTTGAGGCAACATAGGGAAATACATCAAGTGCTACTTCAAAAGAGTCAGGCTAGACTAAGCGGCCAGCCACCCAGATCAGGGTTGCACACAAGAAGGTGAAGGCACATAAAACACCCCTAGAATACAAGATCACTGAGGATGATGCAGACACGGTGGCCCAAATGGTCCAGGATCGCACATTTGAGTATTCGGGGAATGTTGTGCCCCAAAGGGACATAATTGAAGAAGAGATGGAATACATGCGACATCTCCTCAAACATATCAGGGAAGTGCAGGCAACCGACAACAGTGTAGAAATGAGCCCATCGGCATCACAGATAGGAGGAGAACCTGGAGCAAGTGAGAAGGATAAAATAAAGACGATAGCAAAACCGAGTTCAACGTTTCATGTCACACCCAGCATACTATGCATGGAAGAAATCATGGGGAAGACACCCCTAAAAGACTTGGCTCAACTGCAGTTCGTATTACCGCGGATACCAACTAAGGCCTTGCATAAACTGCAGGTCATTGTTACATAGGAGGTACATTCTCACGCACACACAGAGACAACAAAATTGAAACTAACAAAGGATGATTGAGACAGGTTGGAATTGGTACTTGAGTAGGCCAAGCTCGAGAACAAATATGAGAAGGAATGCGTGAAGGGACTGGAGCAGAAAGTGGTCATAACCTACAAGAAGATCTCAAAGAACGTGAAGACGAACGAACTCACAACGAAATATTGGATTGATCAGATTGTGCAGACAATCGATAAATACCAATAGGAGATCGAGAATCTCTGGTATCATCTCACACCTACCACTCCACAGGAGGTGAGGTAGCAAAGGAAAGAGGAGGCAACAACGCAGATACAAGAGATAGAATGACAAGTCCAAGTGGTGACCAACTTGTTCGAGAAAGAAGCATAGCTCTGGAAAAAGATGAAAGAGGATCAGGAGGTCCAACAATGGGACCAGGAAGGAGAAAGGATAAGTGAAACTATCCAGGACCTCAAGTAGAGGCAGAAGACAATGTTGATCATGGAGAGCATCAAATGGGCACAAGACATGAAGAAATTGTAGGAAGAAATCATAACTGCGCAGAAGAAGAAAAAGGAGCGCCAAGCTCAAATGGCACCTCTCTAGGAGTGATCAATAGAGTTCATTACACACGCAGAGGAAGCCAAAATATACATGGCACAAACCCAAGAAGAATTTGCAAGGATGGTCAGCAACAAAATTGCAGTGTAGATATTGGACGCACTCAAGGAGAAGACCGCACAGGCCCAAATGAAAGCAACAAAGCACATGGAGAAGTTCAAGCGATCACAAGGGAGATCAATGAAGCAAACAGGGGTTAGGTGTCTTGGGACGAGCCACATTTCAGTGTTGGGGGCATGTTGGAAGCAGGCCAAATCAGAAAGAAAGGTTATTTTGGGAAGAAAGACATCACGAGGAAATCGACAGCTGGAAGGAAGAGCTGCACACACACATCCATGGAAGACCTAAAAATGTTAGGGTTAGAGTTTTTGTAATACATTGTAATGGATGACGATCCAGAAATGTAGATATACATACATACATACATACATACATACATATATATATAGGAGATTAATGGATATACGAGAGGAGGCCGAGCTTAGAGAGTCTGAAGAGACGACGAGAGGAAGGAGTCTTGTTCTGATAACCTGTTGTAATACTTCGGTCATGCGACCCTATTTTGTAAGCTATTGTGTTGTAGAAGGGTCGGGAGGGGTATATCTTGAGGGTTAGATCACAGGCTGAGGAGCCTGGTGTGATCTAGTCCACCTCATAATAGATATTGACCTGACTAAGGATGATTTGTAAAGTGCATGACACTGTAGATTGGGAACTACCATAATAGAAGAGCTTGAGAGCTAGATCTTTGTGGACGTAGCTTGGGAGGGTGAACCATGGTAAAACATGTGTTATGTAATTGAATGCTTGTGTCTCATTTACTGTTTATGAGTATATGTTAGCATTATGAATGAATGTGATAATGATTTGACTACATTACATGCATAATAAGGAATGACAATATATTTCTTTATTAAATGAGATAGAACTCTCAACGCACACTCTCAGATCTCCATTCAACCATGGACTGAAAACAATTGAGTATTAAAGTCACCCATTAAGACTATCTAACGTGAGACTGCGCAGTGCACCCTGTGTACTACATTTCCTTTTGGTTTACCAGGAGGGCCGATATTTTTAGAGGATTTTTTGGAACCCTAGCAGACTTGAACCTAGGTCAATCATGTTAAAATTATATTTCAAAGGAAACTAAACCAACACTACCCCAACATAGGTTGGTAACCCCAACGTAGGCTGGTATGCTACCCTAGTGCAAGTTGGTAACCTGAACACAGGATGGTATATTAATTTAGTACAAAAAGCTGATGAAAGTGAAGAACTTCTTATGATATATAGATTCATGAAATTCAACAAGACAATGATCGAAGTGTACAGACATGCAAAAGTAGATTGTTCCTGAAGAATACCTTCCTAGCTAAGAGGGAGTGTTGAATAGTATGTAGTTGCAGAATATATTCTCCTATTATACTTGATCATGCAAAAAACCTAAAAGCATATTAGTATATTGTATTGGTGAAGTCGGCCCCATTTTGGCCTTTATTGTTAAACAAAGTCAAACTGTCAAGTCGGCCCCTATTGTGGCTAATGTAAAGTATAATCAAGAGACACTTGTCAAGTCAGGCCTAGCAGTTAAAGAGAGAAAGTAACTTATGTATAAATAAGAGAGGCTATACGCCTCATTCAGTCACTCATCTCACTCAAGCATAAGAGAGAGAAAGGTGTGCAAGTTCTGGAGAGAGGGGTGATGCATCAAAAGGAGCATCTATTTTTTTTGTCTTAGTGTTGTTCTTGGTTGAAGAATCTATTTAGAAGAAGTTTGTTGGTTTTTCTTCCCCAAGAGGGTTTCCTAGAATAATCTTTGTGTCTATCTTGTTTCTGTGATTTTCTCTCTTTCATTGATCTTATATATGCATTTAATGTGATAAATAATTGTAATAACGAAAGAAGAACTGTAACTACTAGTTGTATATGTAAAATATCAACAATATCCCTATAAGGGTGTTGGAGATAATGGTTCCAACCCATGGGATTGAGAGAGGTGGAAGGAATTTAATTGCTAATATAATTGTTGAACTATATATTTGAATCATAAACAAGGAACTTATAGCCCAATCCCTTCACCAACATTGATACTTTGCATAATTAACTTTTTGGAATTTGTTTCTCTAACTTATGTAGAGATCTGTGTTCTCTAAATGGATTCAATGCCACTATTCTTGGTTGAATTTTGAATGTAATTATTATTCAATATTATATGTATTTCATATTTGAGGTAACTTCTATACATAAATCAACTAATAACACAATAGTAATCATGTCATTAAAACCAAGACTCTGCAACTACTGTGTCATTGATAACTGTGTCTTCAATGCAAATCCTTTGCATGTTGATATCCAACTAAACTAGGTATATCAAGATGATTAGGGATCCGACTATGCTTCTTTTATTATTGTATGGGCATGAAGACTCTACTCAGGCTTGGTTACCTCTTTGTTACCATAGATTGATGATAACCATCAATGAGTTCAAGTGACTCTACTTCAAGTGAAAGCAATAGATCAACCTTTGTTGTGTAATAAGATAACAATGCACCATATCTAGAGTTGTTTCCACAAAAAATGAATAATTCTACCATCTTTCTATGTAGTGTTTGGATAACCAATCATCACATCTCAATGGTCCTTTAGATGCAATTTCTAGATGTATTTAATCATACTTCAATTAAATATTTAGTACATGCAATGTTCATCTCTATATGTATGTATTCTTGTCAATGAATATAATGACATGAATGAATCCAAAATGAATTGACCAAAACAAAAATGAGTTAGTGGAGGTGGTAGCCTC
>JASDQU010680956.1:0-10175 GCA_032191745.1 Picea mariana | reverse complement strand
TTCCCCAATAGATAAGGGCACCACAGATCAACGACATCCATAATAGCCAACATTTCCTTTGCATAGATGGATTTGCCCAAATTTCTTTCAGATAGTTGTTTTCTAGTAAAGGCCAATGGCCGACCCTCTTGCATAAGGACAACACCAATTTCTTTCTCTGAGGCATCACATTCCAAGACAAAGGTCTTTCTGAAATCAGAAAGGGCCAGGAATGGATTGGTGCACATAGCCATCTTCAAGGTTTGAAAATCTTGTGCAACAGCTGGAGTCCAAGTGAAAGCGTTCTTTTTTAGGAAAGCAGTGAGAGGTGCTGCAATATTTCCATAATTCTTAACAAACTTGTGAAAATACCCTATTAAGCCCATAAATCCATGCAATCTTTTGAGAGTCTTTGGGTGAGGCCAGTCTTTCATAGCTTCAATATTTTTAGGATCCACCCTAACACCATCCTTGCCAACCAGATGACCCAAGTATTCTACTTCTGAGGTGCCAAAAGCACATTTAGACTATTTCAAGAAAAGTTGGAGTCAGAGGAAGGGTTATTTGTAGGGATATGAAGATTGTTGGAGAGTGACGAAAAGACAGATTCAAGATGGGTGGTTAGGTCTTGTTTGATTTCCTCCATTGAGGACTGCATGGTTGTATTGATGGTGGCAACATTGGCACTGAGTTGTTTCACTTCTTGTTGGGTCTCGATGAGACTAGATTGCAAAGTATTGAAGCGAGCTTCCAAGTCTTGGCTACGGGTATGGGCCATGAGGATGAGGGAACCGAAAAGGGGTGGGTGGGGTCAATTTGTTTTCCGAAAAGTGATATGTATGAATTTGATAAGGGTGAAGAGATGAATCCAATGGAATAGGTCTCAAATAATGGTGAAAAAAATTCCATACATTTTTTTTTTTACACCTGCAGAGTTATACTCCGGTCTGAAGAATATTGAAATGATGAAATGTCCAAATGATTAACTAGGAAGAAATGTGTATTGATTTGGAAACCTAAACATAGTTGCGTGACAATAGATATTGTATGTTTTAATTTGTTTATGTCTATGTCCCTAAGGGTTAGGTATTCAAGGGTTCTACAGACAAGGGTTTTCCCTATTCTATAGCTCTCTGATATATGTGCAGGGTCCAATAGTATTACTCGGCCCAATATCTCAGGGCACTAACTAAGGAGGCTAGACCGTACTCTTAGCCATACTACCCGACTACCCAGGTACTAGAGAGTATCTTCCCGAGTGTTGTTCTCAGTGGCACTATAGCAGTCAGGTGGCCGATCAGTTTATCTAAATAGGGCTTCAGGTAATCTAGGCCAATCCATACACAGGTGTTGTTTGATGCGCTACCACTCGAAGGGGTACCAATAGGGGTTACAAGGTTGGCCAACATATGTGCACTTAAGTACCACTTGTATTTCCTGAGTGTATGAACCCCTCAACCGCGGGTTTATGTGCATAATGACAGATCTCTGTGGCTTAAAGATGCCGGAATACATCTCTACCCTGGAAAAAAAATTAACCCACACTTTCTGTCGAGGAAAGTGCTCTGATACCACTTGTAATATACCAAATATAAAAAGTATGCAGAACAGAAATAAAATGCTAGAAATGGCAGAATAACAACAATATAACTAGAACAATCACCACAATAGCACTAAAATGATATAAGAATAACAACAGAAATAGCACTGTGATTCTGAAAGCAATGTTCATGGGCCTCTTCGAGGGGGCAACCTCCAGTTGAGAAGAGATCTATTACAATAATATCCAAGCTAGGGGTTCTCATACCCTTGACTCCTATTTATACTAAATATGTCTATCAAAAGAAGCATCTAGAGGAATATCCTTCTAGAAGCAGAAGCTTCTATTAGGTCTTCTTACATTTGACTTATTCTATTTTATTGCAAGGTCTTTTTAATATTGACCTTTATTACATCTGAATATATTGTTCTACCTGTGTGTGGGTTAGGACCCTAACAAGCCACTAGAACCTCGATCCAGCCACCGTCGAAGAAAGACAAGCAGTAGGTACCTAGGTCACCTCGCAAGCAACTTATTGTAGCCGTTATTGTATCGCATTTTCCAGATGGGTATGAGTGGAACCAGACTTGATAGGGTAGATTGACAAGCTAAAATACTCAGACCATGATGTAGCAGACACATACAAGTTTATGGAATTTGCAAAGAGAGTATACTTAGAGACTGTGGGCACAAATACGATTGGGGAACTGATTGATCAACCACTCCAATGGGCAACAGGGTTGGAGAAAACAAGAATTTTAGGTCTGTTGGATCTACCACATTTTGGCAGAGGTCAGTACACAGGCGGGTGCATCAAACAAATGTTAGAAATCACACATGGCGAGGAAATATGGTTAGACAATCTCGTCTCAATAGACGTAAAGGTTATTGCGAACATAACAGGGTTTCCATTCTGAGGCATGGATCCCACACAGTTTCTTGAAGACAAATCCAAGGAGAAATCACTAGTGAAAGATATAAAGAAGAAGTATGGTACCGATAGGGGGACACGAGGAATCATTATCAAAAGGATCAACAATGTCGCAACACAAATGGGCGCAAAAATCTTAGCTTGTAAGATGCTAATAAAATGTCGTAGGGAGGAAGTTCTGGCTGGGGTTGTGACAGTTGTATCTTAGTGCACCGAGGGAACCATAGTAAGTTGGGCACCCTATCTATTGAACTTGTTTCTGGATGACTGCAAGGATGCGTAGGATCTAGGAACAGAGTTTCACTATTCATGGCTAATCATGTTAATAGCCTTTATGGGATGGAGGGAACCAAGATATGTAACTTTTTGTACCAGACCCAAACCGAATTAGGGAGCAAGATATTTACTACTGAAAGCCACGTCAGATGCTAGGCATAAAAGGATGAACGGGTCCATATTTGAAGGATACCTACACGATTTGCAGGAGACCATTAGCAACATGTGGAGAATAAAACCAGAGGCTATCGCACAGTACCGAGACATCACCAACTTTAAGGCCACACGACATATGATATGGATACAGGCGCAGAAGGATCCCCATAAGCAGTGGCTACAAATGCGCTATTATATCACAAAGGGCAACATTGACATGATGATTAAAGACTGGGAGGATGAATGGAATATTCCAGCCCTCACCCAAGACTTACCGGAAAATAAAGAATAAGAGGAGGTAGGACAAAAAGAAACACATACTCAAGAAGTTCTAGTGCCAAAGAAATGGAGTACAGGGCAGAGAAAGACAAAGCAGACAGACGAAGGGGTAGCTAAGATAGGGACCCAGAAGGGGAAAAAGAATAATACACATCTAGCCAAATAGCAACAGAAATAGGTCGAGGCCACGCAAGGGACTACACCAAGTCCCAATCCACAGGAACCAGGTGGGAATAAGAGGCCAACCACGCAGATAGGAGGAGCATGCAAGAATATGAAGGCACAAATAACGCCTCCAGACTATATGATCATAGAGGATGATGGATAAATGATAGCCTGAATGGTCCAGGATTGTCTATCCAAGGATTTTGATAATGATGCACACCACAGGGACAAGATTCAAGAGGAAGTTGAAAACATGCGGTAGTTCCTCAAGCAAATCGAGAAGTAAAGAAATTAGTCAACAACATGGGAACAACACCATCAACATCGCAGAAAGAAGAAATACTGGAAGAAGGAGAGAGAGATCCAGTCCATATGATATTGCTGCTGAACACAACATTCCACATCACACCCAGTATGTTTCACATGGACGATATCATGGGGAATACACCTCTAAAATACTTAGCTCAAATCCAACTGGTATTGTCGTTGATACCATCCAAGGCTCTACACAAGTTGCAGGACAGCATAAACCACGCGATATAGTCTCGTGCACTCAAAGACTTAGCCGAATTGCAATAGGAAACAGAGAAGCGGGACGCGCTGGAAATAATCTATGAGTAGGCTAAGCTCTATACCCAAGAGGAAAAGGAGTGCATGAAAGGATTGGAGTAGAAAGTGGTAGGAACTTATGAGAAGATTCCAAAGGTCATGCAGGGGGATGAAATCACAACAGAAGAAAAGATTGATCATATTGTGAATTTTTTTTATCAATACCAGAAGGAGATCAAGAATCTTTGAGAATAGCTCACACCCACGACTCCACCAGCATTGAAGAAGAAAAGGAAGCAGGAAGCAGTAGAGCACCTACAGGAGATAGAGCGACAGGTTAGCACAACAACTGACTTGTTTGAGAATGCAACACAGCTTTGGAAAAAGCTAGAGGAGGATCAGAAAGTCCAGAAGTGGGAAAAGGAAGAAGAAAGGATAAGCACCACTATCTAGGACCTCAAGTAGATGCAGAAGCCAATTTCCATCATGGAGCACGTCAAAGGGGCGCAGGACATGAAGACGATGCAGACAGAACTCACCATTGCGCAGACATAGAAGAAGGAGCATCGGGCTCAAATGGAACCATTTCAAGAGCGATTCATAGAAGTCTTGGCATAGACAGAGAAAGCTAAGACACATATAGCAAAGACCCAAGCAGAGTGCATGGAATGGATTAGTGACGGAATTGCAGTCTAGATAGTGGACACAGTCAAGGAGAAGACCACGCAGGTGCAAACACAGGAAGCAGAGCTCAAAGAGAAGTTCTAGGTGGTCACCAAGGAGATCGAAAAATTGTGTTAGGTGGCTTGGGATGAGCCACATCTTAGTGTTGGGGGCCTATTGGAAGCAGGACAAAGCGGAAAAACAAGGCGAGTTTGGGATAGAAAGCATGCATGAGGAAAGCAACAGTTGGAAGGAAGAACAACATGCACGCATGAAGGGAAGACCTAACAACATTAGGGTTAGGGTTTTTGTAGCGTATTTTAATGGTTGAAGAGCCAGAAACATATAAATATAGATACCGAGGTATCATAGAGGGTTTAGTTCAGAGTATTATCGAGTTTTAGCTAGTTATCTATGAGTTGTTGTGATATGTAATATTTTGCTGTATGACCTAATTTTGTAAGATGTTGATCTAGAGAGGGTTGGGGAGGGTATATCTAGAGGGTTAGATAGTAGGATGAGGATCCTGGTGTAATCTAGTCCACCTCATATAGATCTTACCCAACTGGGAATAGTTGTAATGCACGCGACGCTATAGCGATAGAACGACTGTAATAAAAAGAGTTAAGAGCCAAATATTTGTGGACATAGCCCAGGAGGGGGTGAACCATGGTAACATCTGTGTTATGTGATGATTTCATGTGTATATTTATTGTCTTCAGTAGTTATTGTTATGTTTAATGAATGAGTTTTTATAATTCCCGTGTATTCACAAATATCAGTACATTGTGTTTACAACTTATAATAGTGGCTCAACCCCCAATATATAGTTATCATATCTCATAGTCAATCCTAGGTTGTAAACACATGAGTATTAAAACCACCCATTAAATCTATCTCAGGTGAGACGACGTAGTGCATTCTATGCACTGCGTTGCATTCTGGTTTACCAGGAGGGTCGATAGTTTTAGAGGATTTGTTGGAAACCCGAGCAGACATGAAATCTAGGTCAATAAAAACTCAGACATAATAGAGAAAGGAAAACCAACAATGTGTTTCACCCAAGAAGCTCATTCATATACCCTACGAGGTCTACAAGTGGACTCTCTTGAAATTGTCAGCTCTCACAGAATGGAAAAATTGTTGAAGAAAGGCCACCATGGGGTGATTTCTCAATTTAATTCCATACAGGTCACTGAACAGGCCTCTCAAGTAGTTCCTCTCAGCATGAAAATCATCATGGACAAGTACCCCAAAGTATTTGAGATTCCCATATCCTTACCTCCCTCTAGGGGTGAGCATGATCATAACATCCCTCTCCTTCCAGGAAATCAACCCCCCAATGTACGTCCCTACAGATATCCATTTTCTCAGAAAAATTAAATAGAAAAGATGATACATGAATTATTGGAGGGGGGGTAATTCACCCCAGAACCAGCCCATATTCTTCACCAATGGTGATGTTCTTAAATAAAGAAGGTACTTGGCGCATGTGCCCTGATTTTCGTGCCCTAAATAAACTCACCATCAAAGATAAGTTTCCCATTCATGTCATTGATGATATGTTGGATTAACTCCAAGGTGTCTATGTATTCACCAAATTAGACCTTCTCTTGGACTATCACTAGATCTGAATGAAAGAGGCAGATATTCCAAAGACTTCTTTCATAACTCATGAAGGACATTGTGAATTCTTAGTCATGCCTTTTGGCCTTTGCAATGCCTCATCCACCTTCCAAAGCCTCATGAATAAATTATTAAAACCTTACCTTCAGAAGTTTTTCTTGGTTTTCTTTGATGACATCCTCATTTACAGTCACACTTGGGATAACCAGCTTCTTCATGTGGACAAAGTCCTTCACTTGTTGCAGTAAAACCATTTTATTGTCAAAAAGACCAAATGTTCATTTGGAGCCAGTGAAGTAGAATACTTGGGACACATTGTCAGTCAAGAAGGGGTAAAAGTGGACTCCAAAAAGATACAAACTATGCAGGAATGGATGCAACCCAATACTTTAAAGAATCTATGGGGTTTTCTTGGTCTCACGGGATATTATAGGAAATGTGTCCACCATTATGGAAAAATTTATAATCCATTGACCGACCTTATTAAGAAGAATGCATTTCATTGGACACCTGTTGTTGAGTAAGCCTTCATGGAATTAAAGAGGTCTGTGTGCACTAATCATGTCCTTGCAATGCCAAACTTCAACAAAACCTTTGTAGTGGAATCAGATGCTTTTGGAACTGGTATAGGCACAGTGCTCACATAACATGGTAGACCTTTGACCTTTACTGGCCAAGCATTGAGTGGCCGCAATGTGGGCAGATCTACGTATGAAAAAGAAACGATGGTCATTCTCCATGTGGTGCACACATGGAAGCCATATCTCTTGGGATGTCATTTTCAGATCAAAATAGATCACCATATTTTGAAATATTTTTTGGATCAACGACTATCCTCCCCCCAAAAAATAAGTGGCTAACAAAAATGTTGGGTTATGATTGTGAAATTATATACAAAAGGGGGAAAGATAATATAGTAGTTGATGCATTATCATGCCAACATGAAGAAGACGGATCCCACTCTGCCTTATCCTTACCATCCCCTGATTGGATTGAATAAGTATGCCAAGAGTGGAGAACACAAGAGTGGAAGCTACTTCCAAAATCCATCTAGTGTTCCATGTTTCCTGTCTGAAGAAAGTGGTGGGACAAAATTGCAGGGTCCAAACCATCATTCCATAATTAGATGATGAAGGCTCCCTTTGGCTCTAACCAAACATAGTCCTCAATCAACATGAATGTCATCTACATGGAAGAACTATCAAAGAAGTGTAGATGCAATGGAAGGACAAAACACTAGAAGATGTGACCTGGGAACCAACGATTATACTCCAGCAGTTTCTGCACCTACAACCTTGAGGACAAGGTTGCTTTTGAAGGGGGAGGGAATGTTAGGATCTGATCCTAACCCCTCTCCATGGGTCATTAGTTAGTAAGATATGTTTTCTATGTAATAAAGGCTCACAATAGTTAATAAGTCCTAATAAATAAAGAAGAATAAGTTAATGTAAGAAGACCTAATAGAAGCTTTTGTTCTAGAAAGATCTTCCTCTAGAAGTTTCCTTAGAAGGTAGAATTAGTATAAATAAGAGTAGGAGGCCTTGGATAGTCTTGTATTGGAGTTTCTTGTAATAGAGCTCTGCTCTATTGGATGCTGCCCCCTCGAAGAGGAAAGTGAACATTGCTATCTCTAATAAAGGTGCTCTTTCTGGTGTTATTCTGGTATTGTTCTAGCTATAATCTGGTTGTTTCATTACTACTTGCTAAATACTTGTGTTTCACATATTATTATTCATCTGGTATATTGCAGTCATGCAAGTGAGCATTCTCTCCAGATGAGAGTTTTGTTGAGAATTGTTCCCTGGTCTGATGGGCATTAGTTACAGGGCTCTGAGCCTTCCTGTTCAACATGTTTCTAGAACCATGGAAGAGAAGAAGGGCAGTCAAGGGACTATTGAACAAATAATGGGCACACTTCCTTGGGTGTAACAAGTGCGTGGGGAATGAGAGATTGTAGGCTAGTTGCAACAGTGACACATTGGAATGAGCAATTTTTTTGAGTATGAGACCTTAGCCTGTCATTAGGAACCCTCTTACCCTAGTGGAGTTAAGCCCCAACTCAGGGGTGACCTATTACTAAAATTTTATGAGCAACATATTCTGTGGCTAGGAGGAACGTCTATGTTATGTGTAATGTTGGTGACTATTCATAGAAGATAAGTGCTCTTTATGTGCTTGTCTCATTTACTATGTGATTAATTATTTATGGTTAATATGGGTTTAATTCTTGTATGTTTTTTCATATAAGTAATTGTTGTTATTTTGTATAATTTTTCTTGCACACGTAAGTGTGGTGTTGATATTCATTATTATAGTTGTGCATAAGTATGAAAAATATTGATAGTATTTCCTATTAAGTTAACCTTATGATAATGGTCATGAGTCTTCGAGGCGATGTGAGAATGATCGTGTGTGTAGGGAAATACTCTATGCGCAGATAGGATGGAATAACTTGCACGTGTAGGAAAGAAGTTCACATGCACAAGTAAATCATATTTGGTGTGTGACTCCAAAATGGTTGCACGCACAATAGAAATCACATGTTTAGTATGGATTACGTACAAAATAGTGTTGTGTACTCAGTATGCTTGTGCGCATAGTTGTTGTGTGTTACTTATGTTGTTATAAGTTGTGTAAAAATAAGAAATTTAGTGTGGTGCGACTCAACTTGTGGTTGAGCACGTTACTTCAAGTGATACTGCGTAGACTAGTGTTATAGAGTAGAATCTGTGCACAAGATTTTGGTGTATCATTGTTCCGTAGTAAGATGGGTAATGTTACAAGTACTTTATTGATAATAGAGTAGTTTAGTAACATGGATGTTACATTATGGTATCATAATGATATAATTTTAGATTGTGTGACATGGATTAGCCTTGGTGGCTGGGGACGCTACAAATTAGTAGTAATGTGGCCCAACCAAGGAGTTTGGTACATTATAGAATCATTGAATCAAATCTATTGTATGTAATTCATATATTTCTATTTTCTATAAAAATAAATTCCAACCCTTTCTTACTAGAGAATTTATCTATAAATAAGCATTAGAGAGCCTTCTTGGTTGGTGAAAATTTCCATTTGAATTAAATGTGGATCCAACCACATCCTTGCATGCAGTCGTCTCATAATAAAATATGCCAATGAAAATCGAGTGTCTACATACTTTTAATAGATATGACATTCCTCATTCCCATGCCATCAATCATTCTTTTGCAAAAAGGTGAATCCAAACAACATGGAGCTAATTTATTTCCAACAACTTTATTTTCTATGTTTCAATAATATGAGGCATTCACTTAGCATGATAATGGGTACCTGGGATCTCAAATTTTCTTTAGGTAAAAAAATTATGGACAACTCCATCATATTTATATCTCCCTTGAGTCCACTTACATTGATCATCGGTACCTTTTGACTTTCCCCTACAAACAAAGTAGTTTTCCTCCATGATGACCACTTAAAGATTGGTCATCAGGAGGACCCCCTTTATGAATATTTCATAACCAAAGGCATTCTACCAAAGTGCATGCATACATGTTAGTTAAGGAACTAAAATCATAATCCCTTGGTACTTGCATAATTAAGGATGGAATAAACAACCTTTAAATATCCAAGATTAAACTTTCCACTATGTAGAATATGCACAAATTATTTTGAATTGATATTGGGGCCCACATGAATCGCGACCTCTACTAATAGAAACATTTCATAGGATTATTCACCCCAAGACATTTTCAATGAGCCCTTACATGCCTAATTTGACTTTATGTAAATCAAGTTCCGGCCTTTTGAAATAAAAGCTACAACAACTATTGGATAAACATTTGATTCATTCTAAGCCATTAGATTTGGATACAAAATATTTATCCCATATGCATTGAGGAAATGTAGTGTTTTAATGTTTGTATGCTTGAAGGATTTCTCTTGGTATTATGTGTGAGGGAGGGGGGGTTTTGATCCGGATTATTTTCGGCACGAAATGAGAGCAGAGATATAATAAAGAAATGCACA
>JASDQU010680955.1:88932-99609 GCA_032191745.1 Picea mariana | reverse complement strand
ACACCCCAAGTGGTGCCATATATGTGAAGAAAATAATTATTCCACTCAGGAATGTTGGTTGAACGGAAATAATAGATCGAGCATTCACTCAGTATATCATACACAGGTGTTTGACCATCATGTTCACCAAGAAAATGGAAACGGATATAGAGGAATAGGTCAAGGTGGTTATCAAGGTCGAGGAAGAGGAGGAGGAAATTTTGGTAGAGGATGCTACTTTTGCTTTAATTGTTGGAAAGATGATCATATCATCCCAGACTATCCAATCAAAGACAGAACTAACCTCAACTTCTGTAACATTTTTGTATTAGGAGATCATTCCCTAGAATATTGTTTGATTGTACTAGAAAAAGTTATGAACAAAAGAAATGTAAATCTCTTGAACACGACACAAAAATAAGAGATTCTAAATTTGAAGAAACTTCATGTAGTAACACGTTCAGGATCCAGTGAAGATATGTATTTAGACCTATCAAGTTAACAAAGGAGAGACCAACATATATACCCCGATCCAGATCAACAATACAAACTTATGTGGGAAGCAATGAAATTCTTCAACAACATCGACCAAGATAAAATGAACAAGGTAGGACATACAAACATTTTTGATACAGTGTTAGATGAATTCTTGCAATTGTTAAAGGAAAAGCATTTGGTTGAACATCTGATCGACCTACTGAGTATTCTAAGAGAATATAAAGAAGACCAAAGATCTATTAAAATTTTGCACTAGTTATCTCAGGAATGGCATACAACTGACTTTGACCCACAATTCGACCTCGAAATCGATGAAAGTATGATCAAGGAAGTCGTAGTCGATTTTGGATCTCAAGTAAACATACTCCCAAGGGAAACGTGAATTCAAAAAAATGCAACCAAGCTCATGAAGTTCAACGACTATATCAAGTAATAAATGAGCAAAGAGATAATGTCAAGATAAACAATGAAGGTGAAATCCTAGTTGGATCCCCATTATCAATAGGACAAATTTTAGATACAGAATTGTGCAACTGGAAAATGTAGAATTATGAATTTCAAGCAAAAGAATGTTGGTCGATATAATTCATACCAATAACAATATCCAATTCACTCTTCTCAGTACAATTTGTACCTATTGTGGTCGAAAGAAAGTTAAAGAAAACGTCGACGCTCATTCCAAATCATATAAAAGTAAGGAAACACATGTGGTTCAGTGAAAGGAACTCTCTATTGGTGCATGTTGACGAAGTGTCTAAGTCGGTCAGAGAACAAGGGAGAATTCAAAGTCTAGTTGATTCCTTCACAGGTCAAGTCCCTTGATGGTGGGAAACGCATGCACCTCAACTACATACATGGAACACTACCACTCTATACTTTGTAGAAATATTTGGGGGGAGACAATTATTGACAAACCTGGATATCATGACATTCAAACTTGGGTTCGACCCAGTATCTCACATTCAACAATGTGAGAAGGAATGGAAAAAAGTAGGAGACCGAGATGAACAAGTATGTCCGCGCATGTTTATGAATACATTATTCGATATACCACATAAGTGGTATAAGATCAAAGAAGTGTCTAGGAATACATTCGAATGGAATGTAATTAAGAGTAACTTTCTTAAGGAATTCGAATTCATATCAGAGGAGGCACTCTTGCAAGCAGCTGCAAAATAAATCAAAAGCTTTTTAAAAAAAGCAAGTCCTAAACGAAGGAATAAAAAGGGAAAAATCAAACAAAAAGAGAAGCTAAGTAGGATAAATAAAAAACTAAATAAAGTAACTAATATGATGATTTCCATAGTTATGTATAGAAAAACTATTCACCGAATACAAAGTATACAATCACTACAAATCATCAAGGTATTCATTTATGCAAAAATAAGAAGAGAACAAAGCCCCTGGCAAGAAAACAAAAAATAAATGTAGAAAGTAAGAACAAATTCAATACCTCATAAAGACCTGCGCCATTACCTAAACAAGTGTACAAGTCGATCTAGTGAAAGAACAATGCACCATATGGTCGAGGAAGAAACTTACAAATGTGAATTTTGAAGAACAAGAAAGTGGGACAAATATCAATCAAGTGATCATGCAAACATTAATTCAAGTAACCAAGAACATCCCAAGCAACACAAGCATGTTTTTAAAATACCAAGTATTAGCTAATTCGACAGGAAAGAAGAAACCAACACAGTCAGATACCATAATCGAAGAACTTCGACTAACAAGAAGAATTGAATTGACCACGGGAAATAATTTAGAAATGAACAAGCCAAGCATACTCCCTGAGATCAAAAAAATGATTCCACATAAACATCTGGCCACCATAAATATGCAAATAATGAACAACAGAAGAAAATCGACCACCATATCACAGATGATGCAAACGTATTTTCACACAAATTTGATGATATAACTGAGGCATGTGATTTAATGTCACCAATGGAAGAATTAAATTTCCCACCCCAATTCCCACCTATAAATATGGATGAAGTGTATGACTTCGCCTCATTTTTATTTACGCCATAGCATTCAAGAAAGTAGAGCCTTGTATTTGAAGCGGCATACCCAACTCCAAAACTCCAGAAATTTGCACCTAATAATAAATAAATTACACATATGCCTAAAATGAGGGGACAAGTAACAAATTCCATATTTGAACCAAGAACAAAGACAAAATTTGATAAAGCAGTCACAACAAAATTTCAAGTGTGAATGAAGAACATTCGTTGGTTGTGAATCGAAGAAACAGATTGTTCTCGACAATGGCATAATTTTACAGCATGGGGAGTGGAGAATGGCCAATGGAAGGAGGAAACTAATTTCATTTTGGGCAAGGGCAAGAACAAGATGGATGGAATTCATTTTGGCTACAGGGGAAAAGGTTTCATTATAGTCAATTCCTTCAACTTGGGAAAATCCTTTGGAAACTAACTGAACCTTGTGTCTTTCAATACTTCCATCTGATGCATACTTATTTATGTAGACCCATTTACATCTGACAAGTATTCTTCCTTTTGGAAGAGGTACAAGATCCAAAGTATCATTTTCCCTTAAAGAATGATACTCTTCATTCATTGCTGTATCCCAATCTGGATGACCTGAAGCTTCTGCAAATTTCTATGGATCATGAATCTTTGAAACTTGAGCCAAAAGAGAAGAGGCTCGCTGGAACTGTGAACGTGTCCGACGTTGATCTAAAGGATCACTGACAATATCACCAACTGCTTCTCGTGTTGAACAGACCCATCTAGGAAGCGGTGGATTTGGTTTTGGTTCAGGTTCAAAGGACTCATTTGGAGGAAGGTAAGAAGACGAGGGTGGATTTTCATCCTCAATGTCATCATCTGAAGAAGAAACCAGAATAGGAACAGAAGAAGGCACAAACATCGAAGATGGCTCGCAGGCCGAAGAAAGCACAACTGTCGAATTAGGCTCACGGGCCAAAGAAGGCACAAATGTCGAATTAGGCTCATAGGCCAAGAGATTTTCATCAAATTTAATATCTCTTCTAATAATAATTTCATTACAATGTGGTTGAAGAAGTATATAACCTTTGACATCTTTAGAATAACCAACAAATGTGCACTTCTCACTTTTAGGCTGTAATGCTTTCCTTTTCTCATCAGGAATGTGAGCCCATGTTATACTACCAAATACACGGAAGTGACTTACATCTGGTTTAATTTTAGTCCAAGATTTTTCTGGTGTTATATTTTTAAGAGCCTTTGTGGCAATGTGATTTACTATGTAATTTTCACAGTCGATGGCTTCTGCCCAATACTTTAGACGTAATCCCTTAGATTGGATCATACAATTAGCCATTTATTTTAATGTGTGATTCTTTCTCTCAAAAAAACCATTTTGGAACATTGTGTTGCATTTGGATGCCCTATGTAGTGCAGTAACTTGTAAAATTATTGTTCACATATTCGCCTCCATTATTTGTTCTTAACCTTTGAATTTGATGTCCAGATTGTTTTTCTACAAGGGCCTTATAGGCCAAAAACTTGTCAAAAAATCCACTCTTAAGTTTTAAGAAGTAAACCCAAGTACGTATGGAAAAGTCATCAATGAAAGTTAAGAAATACTTGCACCAAGAAAAACAAGGAGAAGAAAGTGGACCACACAAATCACTTTGAACGAGATGCAAAGGGCCTGAGGCGTGCCAAGAGGCACGTTTGTCAAAATTGTCCCAGTGATGTTTGAGGAGAACACAACCAGCACAAATACCATCTTTGCATGAAACGGGAGGAAGATCAGTCACCATCTGTTGATTACATAGTTGCTGCAATGAGCAATAGTTTAGATGACCAAACTGCTCATGCCAAATTTTTCTCGAGTCGTCGCTATGAGCAACAAAAACTGATGAAAAATATGATGACCCATAGTTGTCAAACATGTACAACCTAGTAATATCATCAACAATTCTAGTTGCAAGAACATGCTTAGGATCTTTTAGATCCTTGATTACAACTTGGTGAGGTGAAAACTCTATGGTTTTACCTTCACCTGAATGAGTGATTTGATATAATGATAGAAGATTACAAGAAATACTTGGAACACATAATACATCATTGACATGATCGTTTTCTACTTGAACAGTTCTAGATCCTTCAACATTAAGAGATATATCATCACCAAAAAATATTTTATTGGTGTTACATTCATTTAGAGCCGAAAATATGTCTATATCCTTAGCCATATGTGAAGATGCTCCAGAATCAATAAGCCATTCATCAGAAGAAGAAGTATAAGTTGTATTGAAGGAAAAACCAAAAGTAGAAGTTGTATTGAAGGAGAAACCAGAAGCAAAAAGTGCATGTCCATGAGAAGAAGAAGAAGAAGTAGAATCAATAATGATGTTGTGTTTCTTCATTGTTAATTCTAAAGTTGCCATCTTCTTGAAACATTTGGACTCATCATGACCATATTTATCAAAAAAAATTGCAATGTCTGTCGGTCTTCTTACTTTTATGTTTTTCTCCTTTGTCACCATTAGGAGCGGAAGTTGTCTGAGTGGGTTTGGGACCCTTATATTTTTTTTTGTTGTGGCGAGGATGTTTCTTCTTGGGATTCTTGGGTTTATCGTTATGATGGATGACTAAGGCTTTGTTAGAGGTACCTGCAGTGTTGACAACTCCAAGTTGTACAAGCTTATCTTGCTCTCTAATCAAAGCATCACAAAAGTTCTCAAGACTCGGTTTTTTATAAGTTGTCCCTAGAGCCTCTTGCATGGCATAAAAGGTAGATACAAACACAGAATATGCACTACCTAGCTTAGAAATAATAAGATAGATGCAACGATCTTCTTATATCTTTATCTTACATTCTTCACATAAAGTTCTTAGTGTTTTAAACTTAGATAGATAGTCTTCAATGCAAGAAAAATCATTTGGACTTAAAGTCAGTACTTGATTTTCTAACTGTTGTGCTCGAATAATATTGTGTTTACCAAACACAGATTCAATCTTGTCCCAAGCATCTTTGGGTTGATCAATTGATTGAAGGTGGAACCTTAAATTAGGAGAGATGGACATTATGATTAATCCATGTGTGTCGTCATTCCTATTATCCCATTTGACTTTCTTATCAGCATCAATGGGTGTTGTTTCCTTTCCCAAGGTAATCTGGTACAAGCCTTTACTTCTTAATAAATCCTCCATATGGGATTTCCATTGGAAGTAGTTGGTGCTGGTAAGCAAGAGATTACTTGTAGAAGTCATATTAAATATGTAGATAATATAGATTTAAAAACTGAAACTGATGATCCATATGGAAAGATCTCAAAAATTTATGCGGTTTAAAAAAAAAACAGCATTGAAAACGGACTTCGGATGTGAGAGTTATGCCAGTTTTTAAAAAGTCATAAATGGTAACCAAAGGACCACGTGGTAGTGTAAGTTGTTTTATAAAGTGACCCACTTTTATAAAGAGAAGTGGGGATCACTTCAAGACCTCTTACTTAATAAGGAAACTTTTAACCAAATGGTCTAGCAAAACATATTGTATTTTTTAGCAAAAGGATTTTTCTTGTTGTTGTTGTTGTTGTTGAAGATGGCCTTGGAGAGCGTGCTCAAAAAAAACTCTTTTCACACAAGAAAAAAAATTCGCTTCTTGATGACAAGAAGGGTTAGATCTCGGTTAACTTACCCGGAAGATGCACATTTTCCTATATGTTTATGATTTTTTGAGATTGCACAGGGTGCGGGGAAAAGAGCATACACAAATCTAAAAGAGTAGGAACCTGGAAATAAATAATATAAAACCAAAATAATACTCTGCAAAAATTTAAAAAATGTGTATGGAGGCTTTATACCTCCGGATCTAACTGAAATGGTTGTATCTTGGGAAAACGGAAACCTTTTCGAGTGAAATGAAAAGTGTTCTTGACCGAAATGAGCGCTTCGGACACAATGCAATAGTCCTCTCATACTATAAATGTATGGAAATGACATAAAATGGAGATGAGGCAACTCATCTTCATGATCTCGATCTACAACGGGAGTGGGACTTCAAACAGGCTCTAATACCATGTTTGACAACACAAGTATTCCAACAGAGGACGAACACCTTCAGTAACCACTCACATAACCAAATCAAAGATCAACACACCGATGTTTTCACGGGGTAAAACCCCTACGGGGAAACATCCATGGCCCCAGCCAATGCGGCCACTTGGAGCAGTTTATTAATGCAAAAGAAAAAGATTACCGAGATATTTTACAAGAGATTTTCTCACAATCGATCATCGGAAAATGACCCTCCATGCTCTTTAAATAGAGATCATGGACCAATCGGGTGTTAAGATCAAGGAGAATATGAACCGTCGGATCACTCTATGTCGGGAACATATCGTGATCGTCGGATTTCCTAACTACAAATGCATACTAATGCATACTAAAGAAACACACTAAGAAACACATTTTTACCTAACGACACATTAGATGAAGTAGATCTTAACTAATTCCTAAGTGTCTAAATATCCTAACATTCAAGAGATGGATAGACAACTAGGGTTCCAAACAACAATCCCACCAGATGTACTAAGTACTAAATCAACCATCATAACACCTCTAATGTATGGTGAACAAGAAGAAGAAAGATAAGTATTGTTTTATACAGATCCATTTCTTCAGAACCTGGATGACAAAGCAAGTCTTCAAGTGAAGCAGACACCGACCAAAAGAAAGAAGCAAGAAAAAATGATTAAAGGTAAGCAGCCTATTAATATTAATGTAGTTTCTGATGATGTAAATATGTTGTGACATGAAACGTTCCAATCAAATGTAACCCTCGACTTCATTAATCCACAAACAGTACATATAATTACTGACTTTACAAACAAGTTAGGTGAGAGGGATTGATAAAGAGAAAAGGATCAAGAAGTTACTGACAACATCGTAAAGTCGAGTGTTGGCCCACAATTCTAATAAGTTATAGCCAACCTGAAAGAAAAGAGATAAAATGCAAAGAAAACCAAAGCATCTCTAGAGATTCAAATTGAAACAAGAAGACAAAAGAAACAAAGGATAGATGAGTAGCAAGCATGTAGCATAGGTTGATCGAATCCATTCGAGACACGTCCATCAAAGTTTGGTCGAACCAACCTCAGTAAGAAATCGATTACAAATAAGTCACGCACAAGATGGGTCGACCTTACAAGAGAATCTCCTCCACCCGGGGCAACACCAATCATTGAAGAAAAAACAGCAATGAAGAAGTTAGTGAAGCAAAGAAATAAAACCAAAATAAACCCTCAACAAATATAATCCAAGGAAACAATGTTGGATAAAAGAAACAAGGGAATTGAGGAGCACTCAGGGTCTGAGGAAATCAATACTAATATGCATAATGGAACCACTAAGAAAGCAAGAATTTCAACAATTCCTGACTCGCACCAGCCAGAAGTTGAACCAAATAAAGAAAATCAGTCGGTATCAAACACATCAAAACAGGCAGGGAAAAATGACATAAACATTCAAGGATCATAGCACAATCACCCTGCACAAAATTCAAATGAGGCACAACCATTGAATAATCATGGCTTTCCAACAAAATCTCATCATGAAACAAGCAAAGATATTCAAAATTAGCGGATGAATTGGAAAAATCCTACTAGTTTGACAGGAGAACAAAAAGAAGGAACTTACGCAGGAAACAAATCACCACCAGAAAATCCTTCAAGTCTGATTAACATCATAGAGCAGTCCAATGCACCTGATAAAGGAAAGAATGAAAATGAAAATAACAAAAAATGAAATATGCAGTTGGAATTTGGACATCACGATAAACAAAATCAAGGAAATAAAGAGTCTGAAGAAGGCTCTGGCGAAGAAAAAAAAGAAGGAAATAAACCAGAACAATGAAATACAACCAAAGAAAAGAAGAAGGCCACTACTCCAAATTCAATCACATTCACAGCATTTAAACCAGTCGAGTTGACAGAACCACCAGCAAAGATAGAATTCGACCCAATAGTCGTGTCAGATGAACAAATAATGGAATTATACAATGAGGTATCTAAAGAAGCAAAAAATAGGTGGAAGAAGTCAATGATCGAAAGAACGTGAATTAAAGCAAGAAAGGTCAAGGAGAAACAGATACTAAAAAATTATGTTCACCTCGCAAAAGAACAATTGGGCATTGACCATCTGATGGAAGGAGTCGATCCTCTCATTGCAATGAGGAGATTTATCCAAGCAGTCATATCCACAAGAGCAACTAACCAGGCAGAAACCTAGTACTTAAGGTAAGAAAACAAAAATATCAAGCAGATGCATAACATGGAAATAAGAGATAGTCAAACTGGCTTAGCCCAATAGACAACAATAATCTTGCAGTCTGAGCTGGAGAAATTTAAGGTGTCCCAAGAACAAGTCAAGTTATCCATCTCATGGGAAAATACTCTTAGCACAGTACTCAACAACTAGCCAGCATATTTTTCTGCCACATACAGCAAACTCAAAACACAAAAAATTGTAATCGTCGACCTGAAAATAGCCCAATATTTTTCCACCGATGAAAAATCCAAACAGTTTATATCTAGCCAATTAGAGAAAGAAAAAGCATCCAAGCTAGACCTAACACGACAAGAAAGAGAATGGATGAAAGAAGTAAGAAAAGTTCATATGATAAAAAACCAAGCGGATAGGAACCTCAACAAAATAAAATAGAAAATTAAGGAAATGAATAAAAATGTCAACCCTAAGTTGACCTTAATAAATGAAGCACCTTTGACAGAAAACCTAGAATTTTTTAGAAAAATGAAGGCAATGGAGATAGAGGCTCAGGATTCAGTCAATGAATGGTGAATGTTCTCCAATCATTTCCTACATCCATCCCCATCCATTTATCAAAATGCATTTGAAAGGTTGCCACAGTCCCCTACAGGTCGGATGTACCATCGGGATACCGATAGGACTTCCACTTCTTCAATCATGGACCTTCCAAATCAAACATGGTCATTTACAGTCATCAATCCAGAACCCCAAAAGTAATCATTGAAGGATCTGAGGAATCGCATGATCCGACAAAAGTAGCACTCCTACAAGTCGGTGTAAGAATGCATGAGTGGGAGTCCCCTCAGGATACAAATGAGTAACCAGTGCAGCCATCAGGAAATCCATGAAGCAGACAAATCATTGCAGGACATGACATCAACATCCTCTATTATCTTCTTCTTATTTTTTTCTCTCTCTTATTCTCTTTTTGTAATAACCTCAAAGAGGACATAATATAAAATTTGTGTATTTGGTCACACTCCCCTCTTGCTCGGGACGAGCAAGGAATTGAGGAGGGGGAAGATGTTGTAGGGGCTAGTCGGCCCCACAGACTAGACCCACCATTCGACTAGCCAGGTCGACTGCAGTAGTCAGTTAGGAATTCGGTTGAACATACAATTAGATTCTATCGACCAATTAAGGAATGTAATCAACTGGTAACTGTATATCACATGTATATATACACTATCATGTAATGGAAAGACAAAGGTTGTTTTGGACATATATATAATAAAATATATTGATGGTTCTCCCCCACTTGTGTATATTTTTCTATATGTCTATGTGTTCTTTTATATAATGTTGTAGTGTGTAATTCTCTGTGTAATTACATGCTAGAAAATTTCTTGTACTTTCTCCTAGACTACAACAGTAACCATCACCACTGATGAAGAGAAAGAATTTTGTCTAGGTTGAATGATGTTGGCCTCTAAAATGTCATGGATCATACATTCAATCTCACTCTTCTGTGCATATGGATACATGTAAGGCATAATGTTATGTGGTACACTTCCTTATTGCAAATGAATAGCATGTTCATGATATCGAGTAGGTGGAATACCCTTAGGCATTTCACCAAATACCTTGGAATGATTCTAGTTAACTATTTCAAATTCTAATGGAGCAGAGGATATATATGTTTGAACATCAAGTGAGCACAATTTTGAAATTACACCATGGTGTCTCTTTTTGAGTAATTTTATCGTGTTATTAGAGATTATCACCTTAGAGGGTTGTTGGACACACCTACCACACTTAGAGGGGGGGTGAATGAGTGTGGGGCTCTTTTTCCCAAAACTTCCCTCTTGCACAAAAACTCATCAATTAGCATTCAACATTTATTCATTACCCATTGTTTTCATTTATAAATAGTTAGATGTGATCACATATCAGTAACATATATCAGCAATAT
>JASDQU010680954.1:0-14684 GCA_032191745.1 Picea mariana | reverse complement strand
TCTGTGGCTTAAAGATGTTGGAATACGTCTCTACCCTGAAAAAAAAAACCCACAAGTTCTGCCAAGGAAAGTGCTCTGACACCACTTGTAAGATACCAGATATATAAAATATGCAGAACAAAAATGAAATGCTAGAAATGACAGAATAACAGTAAAATATTCATCATAATCTTCACAATACACATAAATGATATACGAAATAGCAACAACAATAACACTTTGATTCAGATAGCAATGTTCACAGGCCTCTTCGAGGGGGCAACCTCTAGTCGAGAAACGCTCTATTACAATAATCGCCAAGCTAGGGTTTTCATACCCTCGACCCTTATTTATACTAAATGTGTCTATTAAGAGAAGCATCTAGAGGAAGATCCTTCTAGAAGTGGAAGCTTCTATTGGGTCTTCTTACATCCGCCTTATTCTATTTTAGTGAAAGGTCTTATTAATATTGACCTTTATTACATCCTAATACATTGATCTACCTATGTGCGGGTTAGGACCTTAACAGAAAATTTTTTGTATTGTTGTCTATCCACGTAAAAAAAAACCTACAAAAAGTGTTCATACCATCTCACACATGTTTGGATTTCTTGTTTTACAAATATTGTGACTTATTGGGAGATCTCTTAAGCCCTAATAGTCATCACATATATATTATACATTATGCATTAAGCAAATATATAGATATATATGTAATCGACCATAATGTAATAACATATGTGATAAGCTAACTAAACAAAGTATTAGTTGGAGCGGTACAACCATGCTCCAACCATTTACCCATTGTATAAATAACCCTAAAGATGGAATAGAAACTCTGAAATGGATGTCCTTCCCTAAATTATCTCCCTCTTTGTTGGGTTGTGTGTTTTCTTGATGTGATTAATGATGTAGTATCGCCTTAAATGCTTGCCGCTATTCCCCCTGGACTACAACACTTTGGTTCCGTTGTCACGTGACTTGAACAGGGACAAGCTAGTAGATTAGATCATGGAGGAGACTCTTGTGAGAACAAGCTTGGGTGAAGAATATTTTTCTATTGATTTTATGTTGAGTATAATAGTGGAAAGAAGATGATGATGCCCTCCATGGAGTGCGAGTGATATGGTTCCAAAAAATCACGTCAAAAAGACTGCACACCTTTTGAAGAAATATTTTCAAGGAGTTCATATTGTACTAATTTGGTAATTCATTGTTTTACTGATATTAATGATTTAAGAGAGGAGAGGCACACTATGGATCGCTTACTATGTGGTTGATCAGGGTGATGATATTGGTTATATGGTCTTTTGGATTATGAAAAAAAAAACTATCATTTGGATGTGCAAGGGTGTAAGGAGGGTTGCACCCTAGCTAACTATGAATGGATTAATAAAAGTTGTGGGCTCTCTTCTTGAGGATGAGTAGTATCCAAAACCATGGATCTATGATGATTTTCCTATTTCAGGCTCAGTTTATGAAAGCACTCCCGGTTTTTTCTTCTAAGGCTTAATATAAATGCATAACAAGCAAGCAAATTGGTGGTTTGAGTTTTTTTTGTTGAGGCCTATGTATTGCAGGCACATCTATATATCCTACTAAGTACTCTGACTCTGAGTCCACCAAATCCAAGAAGGAAAGAGATTTGAATTAAATTAAAATTGAAGGTGTGGAAACACCTAAAGGAGGATTCCTTGTATGTCAAAGAAGTCGATGTGGGCGAGACGGAACCCCGCACCATATGCAGTGGCCTTGTCAATTACGTTGCACAAGACGAGCTTCAAATCTAAAAGAAAAAAAATGTGTGAAACAATGTAGCCTCATCTTAAGACAAGATATAATTGTGTGGTCATGTTCTACGCCCATGCCATGAAATCTCATGGAAAATCTTTGCTAGAAATGAAAAAACACGACCTATGCTTCCTTTTGATCACAAATTAGGCTATCAGAAACTATACAAAAGCCAATTTTAAGAGTAAGTCTTGTTTCAACAGCATGAAGATTTGGTAGACCTCTTTCTATGTGTCACTCAATCAGAACTTTTGATTTTCTCTCCTACTTCAGTGAAACTACCTTCGACTTCATTATTTCAGTCATAAGACTAACATCTCTTGATTTTCATTGAACAAAGATGCAAGTGATTATTTGTTTTTTTTATGTGCGCAATCAAGAACATAAATAATTTCAAGATTTTGTTTGAAAGTATAATCCCGAAATACCATGTGCAGCAAATTTGTCAAACCTAGGATTGCTTCCTAATTTTTCTTGAGGTGGTTTAGGTTATCAGGTGAAATATTATTTGGAGAACGCAATGTATTGAATGAACCACACAAATGTCGAATGCCCACTAGACAAGAAAAAAATGATCAAGGTGGAAAATTTTATGGCATAGAACTTGGTCATATAGCGATCCACTTCCACTTCCATATTTTGATTAGGCATATTTCGTGGTTGGATTAAAAAAATTTCATTAGTTGGAGATGCCAATTATACAAGTCAAAGCTTGGTCAAATCATGCGTGCGTTACTTGAAATATCTCTACGCGGAAGGTTGAATTAATTATATTTACAGAATCTATGTGGAAGGATCATTTACATAGTGCTTTTGAATGTTGGTGGATATTGGTTGAGAATTATAAAAATGAACATTGATGAAAATAATGGTGAGAAAACTTACATTCAGAGTATTTATATTTTCTTTTCCAGCAGAAAAAATTGCTCAATTATATATTAAAATATAATGTGTTCTCTCAATAAGATTACAAATAGTAAGATAGGTAGTCCTAGGAGGAAAGTCTTTCACTAGCACTCAGGCTTCATTCCAATTGGACTGAGAAAAGTAGTATTTCTGCAACTAAAAAGTTCAAGGGGGAGAAAATGTTATCAAAACGAGCACTGCCAAAATAATGTCAAGACAGAGGTCTACGAAAGAACTATCATAATAAACTTTGGTGGCAAGAGTGGGACCCTCATGTCCATCCGGCCAATGGGTATATATGATCAAGCCAACTTTCCCTTGTAATGTTGTCTTTGATAGGAGGTCAGCTTCTAGATTGTAGTCTCGAGATGTATGAGTGTAAGTGAGCTTCTTAAAAAGGCATTGGAGTGTGCTTATTATATCCTTCCAGGCCAATAGTGAGATGGTATGAAGCTTGTCTTTATGATTTAGCAAATCGATGATAACTCTTGAGTCCCCAATCAATTGTAAATGTTCAACATGCAGTGTAGAGGCCAAATGTAGTGTAGCCCACACACCCAATAGTTTTTCCCTTATGTTGGTGCCCGGGCCGCAACAAAAAGTCCATCTATATAAAGAACTCTTGTTAATTCGAATCAGTCCACCTGCGCCACTTATAGTGCCACTAAGTTACGATGCTCCATCTAAGGAGCTCGTCAAAGTATCCTTAGTAAGAATAGGTTTGACTAACTTTTTTATTTTTCCCAAATATGGATGAATGTTTTTCCATCTTTTGTACAGTCCAAGGACTTTATAGACTACAATGATGATGGAAGGAGGTTGGTTTTCAAAGATTTTTTGATTCTTGGACAACCAAATAAACCAACTCACAAGAAGAGGAAGAGTCTTGAAGGTGTGTCGCTGGAAGGGCACCTATATTTGAACCTTGTATGTCTCAATATTACATACGGGTTACTTCAGAGTTGGTTTCACGCAAAATTTGTCCTTTTTGTGTCCTTTCAAGAGACAATTTTTTTACATTTGAGTATCTCTATGGAGTATATGGAAGTAATTTTTTAGAGTTGTTAATGGAAATGTATATTGAGACAAAGCATTAACATGATGAAGGATAATAGTTTAGTCTAGTCTTTGAGTTAGAGTCTATATATATAGTCAAGAAAACTATCGTGAGTCAAGTAAAGAATTGATTCAAATGAATGGAGGGGGTTAAACATGCATCTTTCAAAGGAAAGCGATCCCCTCCACCTATGTAATGTAAGTTGGTTTTTAGCCAACAAGATTGGTTCAATCTAGTCAACAACATTTTATTGAGTTGTATAAATTTGTTACCAACAAAAGTGTATTTATTTTCCCATTTATTCATAGTCAAGTCCTCCTTCATGTAATATCAAATGAATTTTACATATATTCTCAAAGAACAAAAAAGCATAAAGAAGCACAACCAAGATTGATGAGCAACCAAGAAAATCTTAGCATTAATGATGAGCATGTTGGAAACAATTAAAGGCATTCAGGAAAGAGACATCAGATGATGAAACACACACAAGAGATTAAAAGAAAAGGTGATGGCTCAAGAAATATTGAATTTAACGATCCTCTTGGTATAAAAGTTGTAGAATAGTTCCTAAGTTGTGACCTCAGAAGCCGAAAAACAGATAAATGCTAGGTTGGACGAAGAATGGTGTTCCACTATAGGGTATGTGAAGGGGAAAGATGAGCATAGGACGAGCCACACACCACTCTGAAGGCACCAGAGAGAAAGGTGTAACAATATGATCAAGAAGACCATTGTTAGGTGGGAACAAAGTGTTGCGAGACTCAGTGACTGCATATGCATTTACCAAATTGAAGATGAAGGCTAAAGAGTAATAGGTCATTAGTTATTTGAACACTTGCTTAGGACGAGAAAGGATTTGAGTGATTTGAGTGTGGGGGAGATGTTGGGAGGCCTCTAAATTAAGCAAATGTATATATATATATATATAATCAAGCATAATCTAATAACATATGTGATAAGATAACTAAACAAAGGATTAGTTGGAGTGGGTACAATAGCTCCAACCATTTACCCATTGTATAAATAACTGCAAAGATGGAATAGAAAGTCGAAATGGATATCCTTTTCTAAATTATCTCCTCTTTGTTGGGTTCTATGTGTTCTTGATGTGTTTCACAATGTAGTCTCTTCTTGAATGCTTGTCGTTATTCCCTAGAGAATACAACATGACTCCTTGAGTTCCATCTCTTCATCATGATCATTTTCATAGTTATGCTCTTGCTCTTCACAATCTTTACCTTCTTGGTGATGAGCAAGGGCTATGGAAAGGTGGTGTCAGGTAGAGAATAGAATGAATACCACATTGGAGACTACTATGTTTAGTTGCAGAGTTGTGTGAAGAGTGAAGATCATTGTAGAAAGATCAAGAGTTGCATTATTTTTTCATGTCAATATTTGTGATAAACTAGTTTTTGAATAGACTGCAACTATGGCCATTGGTGGTTGTGTCCTTTTTTTTCACACATTTCAAAGAGGAGGAAAGCACCCAATAATTGCTACTAGTGGTGTTAACATCCTCTTTCTAGAAATCCGTTCCCTTTCCTTACCCCCCTTCTTTAGTCATTGACTCATCGCCCAAAAATAATTACCCATGTGGTTGACATCATCATCTTAAATCCTATCGGTTCATTTAAAGTTGAGTTTGATAATACATTTTTTTTCATTTTGAGGCCCATTTTTTACCTCAAAATTCTTCTAATGAGTCGTCACCAAAAAAAAAAAATTTAACAAAAGGACTTTAAACTTTGGTGGAATTAAGTACAAATGACAACAACATCAAGAACATTTGGCATGTTTTAGATCAAATACGATAAGCAATAGATTCTTGTTGCAAAAGTAACATATCCCACTTGGATTGATTACAAGTAATCCTTCTCCTCCTCTCCATTTTCCTAATATTGTCTTTGGCAAAAATTAATCGATCAATGCCCACATGGAATAATAATGAGTATTATTGTTGTCTTCCCTAAACACACATCCATAATTGTTGGTGTAGAGATGAATATGCTCAAGGAGGAGTGGCATCTCACAAACAAGGGAATTCAAATACTAGTCACTTCCAATGGATAAACATTTGCACAACTAACTCTATAAGGTTTCTATGTTCCTAAGACATTAGACAAACTTTTCTCATACTAGACTACAATTTTTTTTTCAAGTTAAACAGGTTTGGTACTACTTTTTGATTGGGGTATATTTTGTGTACATGTATATTGTTTATAGCGGTTAAAATTAAGTTCCAATGACTCCTTTATTATGGATTGGGATTTTGAATGCCCACAAATAAATATTGCTTCTAGTAATGTTGTTTTAAGCTAGCCTTTGCATAATTTTTTTTTTGAATGGCATTGGATACCGTTAGTTGTTATGTTATTAACACATTAAGCAAATCTATTATGTTATTAATATATTACAGACATTAGAATGGTTGGATTCTTGAATAGAGGTGAATTTTTTTAAGCTTGGATGTATTTAGGTGTTGTTTAACTATTTCTTGAAATGGTTTTTTAACTAGAATTTTATAATATAAATTTGTAAGAA
Source organism: Picea mariana (assembly GCA_032191745.1). Taxonomy (NCBI): domain Eukaryota; kingdom Viridiplantae; phylum Streptophyta; class Pinopsida; order Pinales; family Pinaceae; genus Picea; species Picea mariana. The sequence goes on along the minus strand of JASDQU010680954.1, from coordinate 8,410 downwards.
ATCACTATTTTTTGTTGTTTAAAATCCATTTATGAATGCATAAATGGATTTGACATGCTGAAAAACCCTAAAACACTTGAATTATATAAAAATAATCACTTAAATCTGAAAATCTAATAATTTCTAGCCTCAAATATCCTGAAAAATATTATCTAAAAAAAAATAATTTCATAAACCATTTTAACTACCCCTATATATAATTCTTGTTGTGATACACTATAACCTTATGATTTCGTCAATGTGATAGTGTGGATTACGAGTGGATTTTCACTCATGGGCATGTTCAGGTAAATTCAAATGCTACCAACTTTTACTGAAATAGTTGAAAATGATTGCCCAACAAAGAAAAAAAACATTTGTTTGGAATAGAAAACGAATCTATGACAACATTAATAGAGTAAATGACCAAATGATTATATACATCATATCTCCACTTTCATGTATAATATCATATGATTCGTAATGTGATATATAATTTGTTCTTTGCAAATCTTGGCCACTAATGAGTATGTAAGGGTATCATGTTCTACCTTTGGATTTGGGTTGTTGCAATCCTCTATTATCCTCTGGTTATGTGGTGGTAATCTGCACATGAGTGCAAGATACGACAGCCCCCAAAAATCAAATAGAAACGTCGGTCCACATAAAAGACCCTAATCCCACCAAAAAGATAAGGACGAATTACCTCATGTTGAATTTTATTAGAGAAATAATTATTTCTCTTTTCAAAATTTATATCTAATTAAAAATATACTTTCAAATTTCAAAATTCTTTTTAAAAAATAATTATTTAATAAATAATTTTACAAAACTTCTTAACCATTGCAAAAATTAAACATATATGGACGAGTAACCGAAACGGATAATCGTGGGATAACCGCATAAGACAAGGACTAATAAGATTACGAAGAATTTATGATACCCAACCAGCAGTCTTCGCTCGTTGCTAACCTTCAACAGTAAAATATTCCATCGGGCCCTTTGTTTCATACATGTTCAAAATTCACGAGGACTTTTGATAGAAAAACAGGTTTAAAATAATAATCACACTAAACAAAAATGGCCTTTGAAATTTGTGTTCATTATCACATCAAGAGAGGGGAGAGGGGACATGGATAGGGATGTAAAAGCAATAATAGAGAGGGATAGGGATAGTGGGCGTTCAATATCACACGAAAAGCAGGGATATACAAAATTTCTAAGATGCCATTCTGTGCCGTACTTTATTCAGACAGCACGGTGAAGAAAATTTTTGACTTTGTTCTCCAAATCATTGTTTAAAAATGGGAGGAAGATACGGAATCATTAGGTTAAAATCTCTATGACTATTACTACGGAATCATTATGTTAAAATCTCTATGACTATTATTGGGGCCAGATTTCGGTATTTTCCTTTATAGTATGCCTCCTATTATCACTGTGCTGCAAGTGTGGTCTCCACAATCTGGGAACATTGCAATGAAATCCACCCATGTGTAAAGCACTTGCTGCGGGTGGGCTGGGGCTATCTTATAGTTTATAATTTAATATTATCGATGCTAATTTGCGAAGGGCTTTTAATTACATGAAAACTTTTTATGTTTCAATTTCTTTTTGGAAATGGTAATGTTTAGCATTGTCACACATTAACAATGGCAGGCAAATTCTAGCATTGAACTGAATTTCATTACGCTATGAAATTTCCATTAATTATATTGTAATTTAATGAGCCAAGTCCTCTATTTGGAAGGATTTGTGTTGTTTTGAGGTAGATTGGTTGGATAGAGTTGGGCAAACTTTTGGGTCGATTTTGGGAAGTCTAGAAATGTATAAATCTGTGAAGTATGTAGAAATGAAGAGACAATATGATGCATTTTAGGAGGTTGTGGAGATAATTGTGACATAGAGTCTTGGTGATGACTCTATGTATTAGTGTCTGCGTGAAGTGATGCGAGTCATTTGACTCTATTGTAACGGTTTTGCAATAACAAAGACTTAGTTGTTGTTAGTACTATTTCAAAATTACACCATAAATAAAGTATTTCAAGTATTTCAATATCCTCAATGTGCACCATAAATAAAGTATTTCAAGTATTTCAATATCTTCAATGTGCATCATAAATAAAATATTTTAATATCCATCTCAAGTAAATAATTCTATATCAATTCTATATATAAAGAGAGCTAGACAAAGAAAGAGTAATTGTGAGTAAGAATTTGTTATTTGGTTGATAGGTGTATTTTTACTTCCCAGGAGATGTGTAATTCCTTCAATGCTTAATATGGAGTTGACATGTGGTATTTAAAAAATATTAATAAGAAAATAATTTCAATGTGGACCATAAATAAAATATTTCATTATCCCTATTTTAATATCATCTTTATAATAATAATAAAAAAAATCTAATTAAATTTACAAAAAATCATTATTTTTTTTTTTAAATCCATTTTTAAATGCAATAAAATTATACAAACTCTTGACAATAAAATTATACAAAAATAATCATTTAAATTTGTGAATCTAAAATTTATATTATGAAAACAATATAATTTTAAATAAAACATTTTATAATTAAAATAAAAAATCCAAAACATAAAAAAAAAGGGTCTAACAAAGTAAAAAACAAATTCCAACACTAATCGATGTATTTATATTAAATTGACCTCATATAAATTGTCTACTCTACTATGTGGTGCGATATTTATGTTGATTTCTTATCATTAAGTAATTGGTGTAGTTGTATTTGAATTGACCTAATATAAAGTGTTTACTACTTTACCATTAAATGTTTGGTGCAGTTGTATGAAATTGGCCCAAAAGAAGTGTCCACTTTTTTTTTTAAAGTACTTATTGCTTGCCACAAAATAAACTATAGACTGAAGTGTTTTCGTACTTATTATTATTTATCATAAAGTGGTAGATGACGTTGTATTGAATTGAGAAAATGATTATAAATTGAAAGAGATAACATCAACAAAAGTTTTGTGCTTCCTGTATGATGATGTCCACTTCAAGTCTGTGTCCGCTTTAACCGGGCCTACCCCCAACCACTATGGCCCCATCGAATCAATAACTCCTAATTGGTACCACCTAACAAACAGATAAGCCGTGTATTGTGTGGGGCCTTGCTTGTAATCATTATTAAGTTAGAGAGATAATGGGTTAGTGAATGATGGGGAGCTTTTATCATAAGATGAGGTATTAATAGAGAAATTATATTATAATTTTTCTATTAATGCTCCCCTCCCACCCTCTTAATATAATTTCTCTATTAATTTCTCAATTTTTTTGAATTTAATTCTATAAGTATTTGGTACAAGTGGAAATCCTTTTTATATAGATCATTAGAGGATCATTTGTACAAATATAGTTTTTCTTAAATAATAATGATGAGTCCATCCATATTCATTAATAAATCAATAATAATTATCCTCATCGCTTATTGAAATTTTACCACTTAAAAAAAAGTTCAAATAAGCTTCATCAATACACTAAATATGAGAGGTCTCGCATTGTAACAACATGCTAATTATAAAGTTCCTTGCAAACAACAAAGTTATTGCAAATAGGACTTTTGCGTGTAGCTTCTTTTTTCAAGTCTGTTACGAGAAATCAAGATGGACGAATCAAGATTGACACTTATTTAATCCATGAGAGCATATCCTTGACATTAAGATCCAAAACCCGAACTAGGAGATTAGGTGACAAAATGAATGCGGTCCCTAAGGAACCTAACTGATACATCAACTTAGGGTCACAACATTTTCATACTAACTCCATTTAGGGTCTTTCTTGTACCATTACAAAGATAGTCCTGAGTTCTATGTGTTTGGATGGCTTGGAAATCAAAGATTGTAAGGCCATGCCAAATGCCAAAATGTGGTGTTTCTTAATTCTTGAACAATGAAATGCAACCAGGTATATAAAGAATGTAATTGCAAATTAACCAAGAACAAGAGACAATAAGATATAAACTACAAAAAGACCCTTGAATATTAATATTGAAAAGAAGAATGCAGTGTTCACTTGCCTTTTAAGGTGGGGCAACCTTCCACTGAGAAAAGCTCCAAATACACGACACAAGACAAGACATTCTATTCACTCATACATATCTTTAAATAGGTTTTAGATAGCAAAAACCCTAACTACTTGTGGTCCCGTCATAAATGTGTACCAACTACCTAGTGGACGTTATAAAGTGGACCCTTTTTACATTGAATAACTAGTAACTATTACTATGTTTTGACCTTATTCAAAGAGTATGGTTGTGTACATTAACCAATTAACGACTATGTCACCCAAAGTAGAGAGGTTAGGGTAAGACCCTAACATACTCTCCCGCTTCAAAATCAACATTGTCCTCAAGTATAGAGATGAGGAAATTGCTAAAAAATCGAGGTTGGTTCCCATGTTTCATCTTCAGGCGGCATGTCTTTCCACTTAATCGATACTTCATGGATCGTGCAATGATGTAACTGATGTTCTCAAGAATCTAAAATTTCTATCGACTGAAGCCATGTGGATCCTTCTTCATCAAATTCCAGTAGAATTGTTTGCACCTTGCACTTTGACCCTACTACCTTTTTTAAATAGGACACATGAAAGAATGGTTGAATATTAGAGTGGGATGGAAGAGCCACTTTGTAAGGCACTTGTCCAATGTGTTGAAGGAGTTTGTATGGTCCATCGAACCGAGGTGCTAAGTTTTGAGGGGTTTTGTCTTTCAATTATGTTTGTTTATATGCTTGAAGTTTGAGAAACACCATATACGCTACTACAAAGGAATGTTCTAAGCAATGTTGGTCTTCTTGTTGCTTCATTATGTTTTGGGACATAGCCAAGTTGTATTTTAGTATGCAAAGAATGTCTTCCCTATTATGGAGTGTATGATCCACTGTTTGAACCTTTGAATTTCCCAGTAAGTATGAAGTGACTAATAAGGGGTTTTGTGCACAAATTGCTTCAAATGGGTTCATTTTGATAGTGCCTTGATAAGAGGTATTGTACCACCATTCTACATGTGGAATCCATTTTACCCATTGGTGCAGTTTTTGAGAGGCAAAGCATTGTAAATAGGCTTCAAGGCACGTGTTTACTATTTCAATTGGATCATATGTTTTAGGGTGATATGTTGTGCTCATATTTAGTTGGGTACGTTGTAATTTAAATAGACGTTCCTGGAAAAATTTGGTAGTAAAAGTAGGGCCTTGATCCGATACAATGGAAGTGAGCATGCCATGCAACTTAAAAAATTGATCAAGAAAGACTTGAGAAACTAAGGAGGGGGTAAATAGATGGGCTAGGGAAATAAAATGAGCATACCTGGATCGACGGTCAACTGCCACCATGATCACAGATTTGTTGTCTTCCTTTGGAAGTCCCACAATAAAATCCATGCTGATATATGCCCAAATGTGTGTTGGGAATGGAAGCTATTGCAGTGCTTTCAATTTCTATATTGTCTCCCCTTTGCGTCTTTGCATGTGTCACATGTGGCCACAAAATCCTGAATGTCATTTCCCATCCCCTCCTAGAAGAACGAATGGTTAGTTAGTTCATATGTTCTATGAAATCCAAAGTGACTAGTTGTAGGTTATGAATGAAATTTCTCTAATATTCTTTGTTTTAAAGAGGGAAATGGACACAATTTATTAGAGATTTTAGGGTATTTACACAAGGTGACTGAGGAGGGGAAATTCTTCACGGTACCTGGAATCGATGTTGGCCAGACTCACTCAGAATCCTTGGAGGGTATACCCACGATTATGTGTGGGATCTTGCACCAAGGTGTAAGTCTGTTAAGCAGGTTGTCAATGCGACTTTTCTACCCAATCTATCTTATCCCCTTCTTACTTTGTTCTCGTGACGTTGGATTTCATCACCAACTAGTGTGCTTATTGTGAGAAGGTTTTGTTTTCTTTCTTTCTTATTATATTTTTAGCATGTGTTGTTTGTTCAACCTAGCAGAATCTAGGTTGGATTTTTATTTTATGGCATCAGTTCCCGAAATGACCAAAGAAGGAACTCATTTGCTAGGGGAACCCTTTATTTTTCCTTCTTACGGAAACATTGGTCCCACATCGCTACTTTGAGCCTCCGAGCTCTCACAATTGGGTTACCGGTATGGTTGTTTTCCACTCTGTTGATCTCGAATGCAGGTGTTTTAGATGTAAGCACACCACCCACACATCAACCTCATGTCGAACTTTCTCCTTCTTCGTCTGTCAGGTCTCCTTCCATTTATACTTCTTCACCTAATGAAATCTCTGAAGCGAGTAACCAGGTTAATAAGAAGAATAAGAAATGAAAAGAGAAGAAGAATAACCAAGCAGAGACCAAGCCTCCAACTACATCAAATTTTGGATCTAAGCAACCATCTACTTTTAATAGTACTGGGAGTGTTGATAAGGTCGATAAGCTTAAAACAAAGAATTTGAAACCCAAATTCCCTTGCAGTCTTTTTAAGGGTGACCACTTTTTGAGGGATTTCCCTGGTATTCCCAAGGTCTTAGAAGTGTGGTCCTCCACGTCATCAACCCCTGCTAGACATGTTGGTGACACCCCGTTAACTAGTGACGTTAAGGTTGGTAAGAAGTGTTAGAATATAGAAAATGGTGTGCTCGTTTTACCATTGATGATACCCTCGTCACCCAACCATAGGTCGAAGCCACCCTCCAAGCACCTTAACCTTGACTGAGAATTACTCCGGAAGTAAACCCTAGGCTAGATAGCCAAACAAGATGTAGTGCATCTTCTTCCAAGGATAGTACACCAACAATAGCTGATCAGATAGTCCAAACCTTAGCCAAGAGATAGTCCAAGCCAACACCCAAAACTGGTTGCTGTAGCAGCTGCACCTGCAGCTCTCCTCCACATGTGTGCACCAAACTGGGAACTGCAGTGGGCACCACTTGTTGTCTGCAATTCTAAGATGCTGTCAAATGAGAACTGGTGCCTTGTATTTATACTGGTTCTGCCAGATTTGCTGGGGCCTACTTCTCCTTCTGGATATGTGTCTGTTCAGTATATTATTATTATTTCTACCCGACTTCTTCTCTTGGAGGCTAATAACCTAATATAAATTATCTTCTTGAGCCGACAAGACTTCTAGGTTTATTAGCCAACTCATTAGGGTTTTCTCTTGCTTTCCGGAGTCTTCTATTCTCATCAGGTTCAAACGTGGAGGTAACTACCTCCCGTAGATACCATAATATTAAAACTCCCTCCTAGCTAGGGAGGTATTACAGTTAATGGTCTTGATCACAAAAACATACCATTTACCCAGTAACATTAATATAGTCATCTAGAATATCTCATGACTAGATCATGAGCATCATCATCACCATCAGCTGTATCATCTCTCAAAACCATACTTTATCTGAGTAATTAGACATGATGTTGGATAAGTCACTCACACCATAGAGTGATACACGAGTCATTCTTATAATCTAGAAGAGTAAATGCTCTGAACTATTTTCCATCTGGAAAATCTTTGTTCATCATTCGTTTGGATGATGATTATCTCCAATAAACTGCTGATAGTCTTCAAGGCAATTAGAACAGAAATAGAACACAACTATGTCTATCCATAGTAGTACATAACTACAATCCAGTGGTACACTACCACACCAAGTAACACACAAGTACTTGATCAACAACGTATAGTCACAAATAGTGGAACATATCCACCACAATAGTCTTCATCTACTGTCATACTGTCTTCATAACAAACATCTGATAGCAACCCGCATAGAAACAATGTTATGATATAAACTGAATCATCTGGGCCAATTTTTCACTCACATCTGTGAGCTTTGAAAGAATATCTGCCTCACGAACAATGGAACATATCCACCACAATAGTCTACATTTACTATCATACAGTCTTCATAACAAACATTTGATAGCAACCTGCACATAAACAATGTTATGATATAAACTAAATCATATGGGCCATTCTTTCACTCACATCTGTGAGATCTTGAAAGAATATATGCCCTCAGTGTAGAACATCAATAATGGGCTATCTACCCTATTCTTCTCAAACAAGGAAGAATGATTGTTTCTAATTTCTGAGCTTGGACCATTCCTTACCCTGGGTCATTCCTCCTACACTAATCAAAGTGCACCCTGGAGAGAATGTATAACCATAAGGAATGTTGAGCCTGAACCATTCCCCACCCTGGGCCATTCCTCCTAGACTAATCAAAGTGCACCTTGGAGAGAATGTATAAACCCTAAGGAATGTCTGTCCTGGACCATTCCCCACCCTGGGCCATTCCTCCTACACTAATCAAAGTGCACCCTGGAAAGAATGTATAAAACCTAAGGAATGATTGTCCGGACCATTTCCTCCATTAACCACAAGAGGAAAAGATTGTCCTGCATCAACCTCCAAAATGGACCATTCTTCATGTTAACCACAATGAG